>CANYCX012213244.1:0-25728 GCA_948193385.1 Breynia disticha f. nivosa | reverse complement strand
AATATTTAATAATTTATTCTAATATATTTTAATTTTACCTTTTTAATATCAATTTAATTTAGTTATTTTTTCTGACATACCTTAGTAAATGTTTATAATAGTCAATTAAATATTAACTTAATGCATATTAAATATATTATTAATCCGTGTGCAAAAACTTAAACAATATCTTGACAAATTTACCACATAATGCTTTCTCAGCCAATAAGGAGCTATAAAACTTGCACATACAACTTTCAATTTCCGACACAATAACATATTTATGCATATATTTTTATGATATGCACAACATGAATTGAATTTTTATGATATTTATGTCACAAATAATAATATTTAACAAAAAATAGTATAACATGATTACGAATAACACGAACAATAATTCATAAGCCCCCGTGGATCATACATTATTATTCGAATCATTTCTTCCGAGATCCGAATCAGCTTTGGGTCAAAAACTCAATGAGCACACAAACATATATGGGCTTTAGCCCAATTTTTCATGGCCCAACTCTACAATGGCTTCTATAATTAGCTGAAATTATGATTAATTCAAAAGCATAAATGACAAAATTGACATCAGGACTGACGTGGCATATTCTGTCAACGATCTCGAATTTCCTTGCTCGAATCTCTCCTTGTTCTTGAAAAAGCCTTCCCTCGACAAGCTGCATTTCCATTCCATGAAAATCACATCTTTTCCATTCTCAGTTAGAATAATTGCATAAAAAACAAATCTTTATGTATTTTTTTCAATTTATTTGCTAAAGATTGAAGCTTTATTCATTCCAAGCATTCCCATATTGATTTTCTTCTCTGGTAAGCAAATTTGATACCTTTTATTCGTTATGAATTCAAGAAATGGGTTTCTCCCTGATGAAGTAGTTCTTTTAATTCTTGCAAGATTGCCTGTAAAGTCACTTTTTAGAGCTAAAAGTGTATGCAAACTTTGGTACAGTTTATCTTCAGATAAATATTTCATTCAACTTTATAATGAAGTTGCTGCAAAGAACCCTATGGTATTGGTTGATGTTTCTGATTCATCATACTCGAAATCTAGCTTAGTATGTGTTGAAAATTTACTTGGTGCCTCTGAGTTTTCCTTGGATTTCTTGAATGATAGAGTGAAAGTTAGAGCCTCTTGCAATGGCTTGTTGTGTTGCTCTAGTATTCGTGACAAGGGTGTTTATTATGTTTGTAATCCATTGACTAGAGAATTTAGATTGCTTCCTAGGAGTAGAGAAAGGCCTGTTACTAGGTTTTATCCTGATGGAGAAGCCACTCTTGTTGGTTTGGCTTGTAATTTGTCTATGCAGAAGTTTAATGTTGTTTTAGCTGGTTATCACCGAACTTTTGGTCATAGGCCGGATGGGAAATTCATATGTTTGGTGTTTGATTCAAATTTTAACAAGTGGAGGAAGTTTGTTTCAGTTCAAGATGATCATTTTACGCATATGAATCGGAACCAGGTTGTTTTTGTGAGAGGTTCACTTCATTGGTTGACCAGTAATTGTTTGTGTATTCTTGCACTTGATTTGGAATCTGAAATTTGGAGGAAGATTTCACTACCTGAAGAGATCAGCTATGAGGTTGGGAATAGGATGTATTTGTTGGAGTCTGATGGATGCCTGTCAGTGATTCAAATCTCTGTGTCATGGATGAATATTTGGGTGATGAGGGACTACCAGAATCAACAATGGCAAGTGGTTGATCGGGTGAGTTTGAGATGTATTAGGGGAATGGTTCCGGGAATTTTTCCGATAAGTCAGGCTGGTGAATACGTTTTCATGGCTACTCACAAACAGGTTTTGGTGTATCATCGGAGAACTAAGGTCTGGAAGGAACTCTATTCTGCAAAAGGCAATTCTACTTTACCATTGTGGTTCTCTGCTCACGCATTTCGGAGATCAATCTTCTCTTGTAACTAAGGTGACCTCTGCATTTGATAAGAATTTCTGCAGACAATGTTCTTGCTGTAAGTATCGTTTAGCCGTAACGATTTTCTCTGTGATGAGAGTTTTATCTTTTGTTGCCAAGTGACATAATTTGTACATTGAATTGTCATGATATCGGAACGGCTTGGCTTAGGATCTTATGCTACTTTTGTCAGTTATTGGCAAAGCAAGCTTCCCAGCTGTATATGCAAACAAACCAGTTATTTCTCAAAGACATTTCCATGTCTAGTTGATTTGAAAGTTAATTCTGATGCCTGCAGGTTTAGTTGCTTCAGAAAAGGTTATGCATTTAAGTATGGTTGAATCAAGCAACCATGAAAGTAGTGGATTGCTTTTGACTTGATCTGTTACCAATTGCCATGCTTTGCTTTCATTATCCTTGATGACAACTTCTGATCTGCTCAACCTTGTGTGTTTAAGTCTATCAGTTATCATATTCTTAGTGGGCGCGGGGCGGTCGCTCCGTTGTCGTACACAGTCCTTTTTTACCGCGTGTTTTTTTTTGTAAAACCGCTCTCTTTGTATTTTTTTCGGTATTATTTTTAACTCAACTACTTACGCTCTCTCTTAAGAAAACATTTCCGAATCCATCCCCGTGTCTCATTCTTGAATCTTGACTATGCTAGAAGCATTGATGCTTCCCCAGTTGTTTAAGTTTTACAGCCCAAAACAGAATATATCTCTTAGTAACACAGCCTGCCTGGATAGGATGCCTATGAGCCACTGATTCCTTTTTACTTTAGTTGAGCATCTTCTTTGAAACAAGGCATCAAATCCCAATTCTTACCATGAAATATAAAACAAATGGCTCTCTATCATTTAGCTTCAATTAAATCCTCATCAAAGTCCCTATTTTTAGAAGTAATTATAGTTTTTTTTCAGTTCTATTTGAAAAACTATTATGCGATCCAGTTCTATTCATTTGTGTCAAACTTCCGAAAAAATAAAATTTAAAAACTTAACTTTCATAGAATAATATTTTTCTAAGAAAATTCGAAAATACTTTTCATCTACCAAACAAGAATAGTTTAAGAACGACTTTTCAGTATGAGGAATTTTAAATTCCTTTCTTCATTTTATTAAAATTGTATAGTTTACGTTAAAATTATTTTTTTTACTAAATAAATAAAAAATTCAGACTCATTTTCATCGTATCTAACGGTGATAAATTAGTGTCTCAATAAGTCTCCTCTTTGAGAGGATTCATAGTAAAACTGCCTTGGTCCCCATTTTGAATGATCTTACTTAACTCATCAGTTTTACTGTGACACAAATTGTCACTTCTATTGAAAAGAAAGAATCGCATGGTACACTATTTTTGGTAGTAAATCCATATATATTTGATTTTATTTTTAAATAAATTCAAATGAAACGAAATGAATTTTATGTAGATTTATAAATAAATTAAAATAAATCTTTAAGTTGTATTAGAAAATAACTTACTATGTTTGGTGTATTATAAATTTTGCGGATTTGTAAATTTTACATCTTTTAATAAATTTAAGAAATTTCACATATTTTAATGACATTTAAAAATAAACAAAATATAACTAAATTAAATCCATGAATTTGCAAATTAAGGATTTGTGTCGTTTTTAAAAACCATACTAAACACAAAAAATAAATTTACAAATAAATTCATTAAGTTAAAAAAATTATATCAGAAAAATAAATTTTACAAAGTTTTGTGAAATTTATTTATAGATTTGACATTAATTAATGATGAGCAACTCAAGCTTTCGTAGTGCAAATTATCCAGAAAAAGGCTTAAAACAAAACACAGATAAGAGCAAAGTAATCCATGTAAACAAACAAACACCAAAAACAAGAGCATCCATCCTGGATGACAATGAGGAGTTTGAGTCTGTCATCTCACTTTTTTTTTTACTCTTCTGAATTACATACTCAAAAAAGACCACATCTTTATTATTTATTTCCTTTTATATTTTTATTACTTCCTAATTGTGCTGTTCTAATTAAAACTAGTCAAGCTTATAAAGTTAGAAACTTTCGTACATTAATGTGTTGTGATGAGCTTATAGGGTTCATTTCTCTCTATATTTTGCTGTCTCAACTCATTGAAAGTTGGATTTTTTTTTATCTCAATTTTTGATTCATTCATAAGCAGCAAAAAACGAGGTATGTCCGTGCAGCCGTCAGTTTTCCTCCTTTTTTTGTGTATGATTTTTTTGAAAAGATTGGATTTTTATTGTGCTTGGTGTTTGCAATGTTGGTTTTTGATGATATGTAATTTGGGGTTTGCTTGTTTCTGTTGATTGTATAGGTTTTGGTTCTGAATTTCTGTTTTTTTTTTAAAGGTATCTTAAGTTGGTTGTTTTTGCCAATTGAATAGTGACGATTTGGTATGTGCTATGATGAGTTAAGTTAGTGAATGGCTCTTTTGCATGTGCCGTTTGGTTAATTTATTATTGGTTGTTATGAATTTTCTTTAAGCTTATGTTACTTTTCTGCTGTGAAAAGCTAAGAATGAGTATGAACTTTTGCAGGTGTAATTGTTTGAGTATGTTTTATTTGTTGTGTATTTGATTCATGCCTTCCTATAATTGGCCATATTTCTTGAGATTTTCTTCAATTAGTGCCTTTGTATAAGTTATTATTTGGATGGCTCGAAAAAGTAATTCGAGCCACAAGAAGACTAGAGATAAAGGGCAGGGAAAAGCAAATGGCTTGAAGGTCTTTCCAGCGGAGGAACTCCGTAGTGATAACCAGAAAAATGGTCTTTCTAATGATAGTCCTAGGAGAAAGAACCAAGGTGGAACTGAGAATAAAATTAAGCAAAGCTCGGGAAAACTGCAGAGAAAACAGAAGCAAGGTTCAGATGAACTATGTGACATGAATGAATCAGCACCATGCGGGAACAATCCGAGGGATTTCAGTAGTTCCTTTGCGGAGACCTCTGGTGTTGAAGAAGAAAATGTAACAATACATGACAATGAAACTAATATGGACCATGGAAGAAATGGGATGGGCTTCTTGCGAAATGGCTATCATATGAACAATATAAAGGGATGTATAGAATTCTCGAGAAATTTGATAGTTAGAAAATTGAGGGAATCAGCTCTGTTCATGTTGAAGGCAACAGGTGAATGGCTGGAGAAGCAGAGACCTTTATTTTCCATTCTTAAGACCAAAGCCGGTGTGGCTCAAGATTATGTCAAAGTGAAGTTTGGGCAGACATATCCTGTCATATTGAAATGGCTCATGCATTTTGGCAACATTGTTCTTCTTTTTTCAATGGTTTGGTTGGACTGTACACGTAGAGGCATTGATTCGCTTTTACACCTGGGGACATCGTCCTTCTTCTCAGTTATATGGTGCAGCGTCATTTCAGTATTCGCCATGGTTGGATTCTTGAAGTTTCTTGTTGCCTTGGTATGCACTTCTTCTGCTTGGTCTAGTAATTTATTCCTACTCTCGCTGTTCATCTTTTGTGCATGTACTAATGCCATATGACATGGTTAGGTGTTATTTTTTCGCAATTTTTTACAAGTCAGTTTGATTGCGTTAACTCTCCCAAGGTTTTGCTAATTTCTTTACTGCTTTACCATTCTAAACGTGTCATTTGTTATGCTAAAGAGTGTTCTCTAATGACCACTACACGCTTGTTATATTATGATTTTGTTTCATATTTGTTGCAACTTGCATGACAGTTATGTAAACATTTGTCAACGTTAAATGACACAGGTCATATCTGCGTTAGTGGGAGTTTTCGTGGGTTTCATCCTTGGACTGTTAGTACTTGCTATTTCTGGAATCGTTTTCTTGTGGCTTTATGGAAGTTTCTGGACAACGGCTTTAGTCATCATTATGGGAGGTAAGTCCCCAATCTGCATTCACAATCTAATTTTTGTACCTATGACTCAACATGTGCTTATGCTTTGTTTCGTTGTTTCTAAGGTTTGGCGTTTATGGTGAGCCGTGAACTTGTGGCACTGTTGATCACCACTATTTATTCTGTATATTGTGCATGGACATATACTGGATGGATCGGCTTGCTTTTAGCTTTTAATTTATCTTTTATCTCGAGTGACATCTTGATACATTTTCTAAAGAATAACATTAGCCAACAAAGAAGGTCGCATAGGTTCCCTGAACAATCAACAAGAACAGAAGGTCAACCTGGCTTCTTTGACAGGGAGTCCTCTGAAACGAACCCAGGGATGTCAGCAGATCATAGCCCTGGAGTAGCATCAACCAGTGGTCTAAATTCAGAGTTAACTTCTGAAGATGAAGTTGTTCGCTTGTTAAACTGCTCTGACCACTATTCAGCAATGGGTTTGTCCCGGTATGAAAATGTTGATGTGTCTTGGCTGAAGAAAGAGTACAGGAAGAAGGTATGTGAAAATATTTTTTTTTCTATCGTCAACCATTTAAGCCTTGATTATAAGGCAATACTGGCTTATTTTGTTAAGAACATTTAAAGCTTAATATTTGAGGGCCATGCATTATTCTCTAGGTCTCTAGCTTTGGATCTCGATGACTTTTGCGTGAAATTCAGAATCTTAGATGTGTAGGGGTTGTTTTGCCTGTGGTTATTCTTGTTCTCTATGACTTCTATTGTTTGGATTAACAAACTTGCACTTCTGCCTTCATTATTAGGCTATGCTGGTGCATCCTGATAAGAATATGGGCAATGAGAAGGCTGCAGAAGCTTTTAAGAAACTTCAGAATGCATATGAGGTAAAGTTTTGTCATTTGGCTGCTTTTAGTGGAACAGGGATCTCGACAGACTTCATGTTTTGATCCAGTCTATAATAGCGCATTCCATTGACGTTTTAGGTTTTATTTGATTCCTTGAAAAGAAAAACATATGATGAAGAATTGAGAAAGGAAGACTTGTTGAACTATCTACGAAGATTTCAAAGCACTTCTCTAAAGGTATGCGTTGACATCTTCTCTTGTTTACTTTGAAGTTATATTTTGATGTTTGATTGAGAATTATCTTGGTATCTTTTTGTGAGCAACTATGAATTCACTGCTTCAGTCATTTGTTTTTGTTAAACTATAAACCATGTGACGTGTTACAATATTCTTCCTGTGATCTTTCTGTGGTTCTTTATTATTTCTAAACTTTTCATGCTACTGATTGCCAGAATGGAGGGCACAGTCATTTTCCCTCAGGGTTTGATGGTGAAGATCCTTTTGGAGAGTCGAGACGAATAGCATGCAAAAAGTGCAATGACTTTCATGTTTGGGTGCTTACCAAGAAATCAAAATCTCAAGCTCGATGGTGTCAGGTTTTTCGGTTTCTTCAAAATAACTTCGTGTTTTATCATGCATTTAAAATGGTCTATAACACACACTACCCCATTGCAAATTGTGTCAGCCCTATTGTCGACCATGGAATAAAATTCTTGCACGGGCTTACATTTCTGTAATTTTGCTTTTACAGGAGTGCAAAGATTTTCATCAAGCTAAAGATGGTGACGGGTGGGTGGAGCTATCCTCCCAGCCATTATTTTTTGGCATTCTGCAGAAGGTATGGATTGGAGGCTGCTTTGGAATTTGTGGTTCTGATGATTATCTAAAAGATTTTGAAAGTGTATTTTATTTTTGAAATATTTTAACTGATGCAGATTGATGCTCCTTCTGCATATGTTTGTTCAGATAGCCAAATATATAATGCTACCGAATGGTATATTTGTCAGGTAAATACTTTGAGCTCCTTGCAAAACTAACATCACCAACTCGCAGGATCATGTTTGCTCCCCAGTTCCCAGCAGTCCTGCCGAATTCTGTATCGTATCACAAAATGATATTTCCTGACTGTTAACATTTGCTGCAGGGAATGAGATGTCCTGCCAACACTCACAAGCCTAGTTTTCACGTGAACACCAGCGTGATTTCCAAGAATAATACAAGTAAAGGATCAAGTTCAGGACAAAGAGGTAATCGGATTCCAACATCAAATATGGAAGAGACGATGACTGAGGAAGAGTTCTTTGAGTGGTTGCAGAATGCAGTACAATCTGGCATGTTTGAAAATGTCAATGGGAGTACCTTCGCCGAGAGTAACTCTGCCAGGCCCGGAAATGATTCAAAGAACAGTGGCGGCGGTGGCAACAAGAGGAAGAAAAAGGGGAAGAAGCAATGGTGAAAGTTACTAATAGTCTAAATTCTAACATCTTAAGTCTCTTTTAAGCACTTTCGTGACCCGTAAAGAGGGTGTATAAGCTTTGAAGGCTTGGCTTGACGATGAGAAAGTCTTTAGGACATTGAGTTGTATACTGGAAAAAAAAAATCATTTGGTCTTCATCAATACATCTTATAGAATTTGTACAGTGCTTTGTTACTCGATAAAGAACAATGTGTCCGAATTTACAAGGGACGGAAACAATAGGGGCGAGGGAACGGTCGCTCCTCCTTCGTTAGTTTTTTTATATGGTGCTGTCTCTTTTTGCAATACAATTCCTTCTTGCTGCGGATGCAAGAGAAAGGTGACTCGTTTATTTTCTAAATGCGTCGAAAATTTATACAGTACAGCTCATGTTTTGGGTCACAACTCACAAGTTCTTCGGGAACACGAGAACTCTTCTAGCTAAATTGGTGGTAACAATTCTTCAAAAATTCCCAAATAACCCTTACACTTTGGATAAAATATAAGTAACGGTGAACATGTCTTCTTCACTCCCAAAAACAAATATGGACACTCTCCTGCGAACTTCTCCACCTCCGTTCGACCATTTTACATCTGCGACGCATAAAGTCTCAAGCTTTACATTCATAAACAGCTACTCTTTTTCATTTCCATCTCAAAAAAAAACTAGATTAGTTGTTGCTTCTGCTAAAAAGAACAACAAGAAAGAAGACAAACATAGCTTTGTACCTAGACCAGATGAAGCTACTGGTCTTTTCCCTGAAGCAGTTCTCCTTAAAGAGGTTTTTTTTGGGTCTTTTTATCATTACTTTTTTTATTTATGATTTATTGGTATTAAAGAGTATTGCTTTTATGTTTTATCTCACCAAATTCTTGAATTTACTACTGTTTTGGTGTTTTTAGGTAGTTTTGTGAATTGTCCGTAAATTTTGTATCTTTATGGAGTTTGGAAATGAGGGCTGTTTTTGTTTTTGTTGAGTTGCAGAAGAAGGTGCAGGAAGATGGAAAACTTCTGCCTGAGTTTGCAGATGAGGAGGAAGGTGAGTTTCTCTCTTTTTTTTGTTTTTGGTTGCTTTGTTTAATTAGTTGGGATCAGATGATGTGTGAATGTTGCAGTAAATTTGGTGGTGTTGTTTTCAGAGAAGCTATATGAGTTTTTAAACCTCGAAATTCAAAGCCAAACCAAGGTGGATCGAAGTAAGTACATGTTTCTCTGGTTGATTCTTTGGAATGTTTGTGAGTTGTAAGTAATGGTTTTTGGTTCAAATAGAAAGTTGTAGATTTATCGGTAGGACTGTTTCGTGTTAGACATGTCATAAACGTGTTATCATGTACTCATAGATTGTGCTATCCTATAAAGAATTGACAGCTCTATTTATAGGCTTTATAATGCTAGTATTCTGTTTTTCTTTCATCTAGGCTTTTGATGATGTCTCAATGTGCAGATAGATCATTAATTATGAAATAGAGTTCTAAAATGAATGAACTTTTCTCTGTGAATTCTTTATTTGTATTGTCATTGCGATCAATCAAAGATATTACCTCATTTTTTGCTGACACCTCTCTCTGTTTACAGTGCGTCACTATGAAGTGGTTTATCTAATACATGAGAAATATGCAGAAGAGGTGACCCTTGTTAATGAGAAAGTTCAAGGTGATTCTCTCTTCTAATCTTAGCTTTAATTCTTGCTCATTCACTTTTATGTTAATTTGTTCTTATGCTTAGTTGATTGATTAAGTTCTTACGATATTGCTGTTTTAATTACGACTCTTGCTGCTGGTTCATCTTTGGTGATTATGTCCTACATTCGATAGACTCCTGTTGTTGGTTCATCGTTGCGGTAAATGTATGATGAGCACACTGTTTCCGAGATAGAATCAGTCGAACATGCATGTTGTTGAACTTGCTGAGAGGGATCTCAAATATATGTGCGCCTGAAGTTTAACTAGGTGTTAGAGATATGATTAAGAGACAATTATCACATCTTAATTCGTATCTCTGATGCTGTGGAGTAGGAGTTACCAGCGTTGTCAAAAGCGCTTGAGGCTTATTTTTTTCTTCCGCTTTTCATTTACTGCTCTTTTGACAATGATTTTCATAAATGCTAGATTTTTTTTATATTATATAAGTTTATTGATTTAAATTTAAGACTTTGACAATGATTTCTAATTTAAGAAGATATATATAAGTTTAGCTTTCATCAGGTGATCACCTTTTGTGTGTTTTGCACTTTTGGGCGATAGAAGGTAATATCGCCTTGAGTGCGCTTATCGCTTTTAACTACCTTGAGAGTTATTTTCTCTTCATTGTTGCATTTAAAATCCAGCCTCCAAACTAATACACATATCAATCCTGTTGCAGATTTTATAAGGGAGAAGAAAGGAAGGATATGGAGATTCAATGATTGGGGAATGCGAAGGCTAGCATATAAAATACAGAGAGCCAAAAATGCACACTACATCCTAATGAACTTTGAAGTGGAAGCAAAATGGATCAATGAATTCAAAAGCATGTTAGATACAGATGAGAGAGTTATAAGACATCTTGTGATAAAGATGGATGAAGCAGTCACAGAAGATTGTCCGCCACCCCCCGAGTTTCACACTCTGCGTGCCGGCATGGATGATGAGGATGATCAGGAATACGATGACGACCTAGACGACGATGAACTCTACGACGGGGAATGGGACGGCGAGGGTGAAGGCGAGATGGAGGAGTATGAAGATGAAATGGAAGATAATATTATTATTGTCGACAGCATTGAGGATGAGGATGACAGGGATACAAATAAAAGTTCAGGTAAAACCAGTAGGAAAAATAAGGTTACTTCATATAGTGGATAGATTTCTAGCCCTTTAGGTTCTTGAATTTTGCAGACTTTGAAGGAAGTTCATTGTAGTCCTTGGGGCGATTTTTAAGTTCCCATAAGTTTGAGACACTCGTTAAGGAAAGTAAATGTAATTTTTAGCTTATTTTTTTTATCAAATGTTATTATTTATGATATAAATATTAGTGTTAGAAATTTCAGCGAATAAGGTAATGCGAAAATAAAATTTTATAACAAGAATTACGGGGCTCGGTCAATGCGGTTTAATATTACGAGTAGAGAACAAAGTATTCTATTATTCAGTTAATAAAAGACACCCAAGAAAATAGTACAAATTATTATATATAGGTTTACATTAAGTTATCATACGAATTCTAGTTTAGTTGTAATTTTAAGTGTGATGCAATTGTAATTAACTTGACTTAAACATCCTATGACTCTGTTTAATCTCTAAGAAATTGATTTACCCCAATAATTACAAAAATTAAATTCGTATCATTTGTCTCGTGACAGAATCGTGTATTCACATATCGTCTTAGCCTTAACTTACATCATGCAATACGTTGGCAACAACTCTTTTAGAGGATTCTGAAGTTCCATGGTGTTGTAATGATATTGCAAAGCCATTAAGAGCACAGCTATGGCGTAGTACGTATTTGAAGACTGGCCAATTTGACTGCCACTAACAGCTGTGGCGTAAGAATTGGTTGATTTAATTATTTCTGTAAAATTAATAATGTTTATTTTATTAAAATATTTAATATATTTGTTCATACGATATACGGATTACGATTGTCATATCATTCGGCAACATTTTAAGTCCGAATTCATCAAGCCTATTCACATCAGTTAGACCAACAAATTACTAACCTTCAGTGTGATAACGAATTTCATCTAACCTTCTTCACCAAACATACTTCTCCAAACACCTAGATAGAGCCAATCTTATGTTCACAATATACGAATCACCACACGACGTAACATAAGATCAGTCATTTTCTGAACCAACAGTGTCCCATTTTCACATCAAGCTTTCTTGTTTGATCTGCAATACGATAAAATCTTCATGGTAGTTTTTACAATTTAGTCAAGGAACTATGTTTATGTATTCAGATTCTTAATTTTTGACCAGTTAAGTCATCATATTACATGCATGACAGCATCCATTTACGTACAGTTGTTGTGATTCGCCGCTTCCTGATTTCCTCTTTGCTTGAACGAGTAAAACTTCTTAAATGTTTCCACGTCCCAACTTGTGCCACATATCATTGCATGACTTTAACAATTTAGACACTATCTAGTATCCACACGTACAAATTAAAAATAATTCAGAAAAAATATGGCACAAGAGAAGCAAACAATTACACGATAAAGTGGTTGGGACTATAGGAGCAGACACACTCGTGTTTCCCTTTGTTTCCGTACCTGAGGACTACTACTATATATACAATACCATGTTGAACAAGACTGGCAGAGAAAGCTTTAAAACATAAAACAATGGCATTGTTTACGTCAACCAACTTGTTCTCCATCATTGTCTTTGCAGTCTTCCTTTCTTATCCAAGCTGTTATCTTTCACGTATCACTGATGATAATGATGTTGATTCAGCTATTCCTGGCTCAGATGTTGATCTTCTTGAATTTCCTCTGAATTTAGAGTTCCTTGAAGCAGAGTTCTTTCTTTATGGAGCTTTGGGTCAAGGCTTGGACAAGTTTGCGCCAAATTTGGTGTCAGGAGGTCCTTCGCCAATTGGTGCTCAACAGGCCAATCTTGACCCTCTCATCAAAGATGTTATTGAGCAATTTGGCTGGCAAGAAGTGGGGCACATCAGGTTCGATCTTGTTCTTTTTGTTTTGTTGAGGCAGCCCCTTCCGATCCCTCTTTGGTTCCGTACGTGCCTGTGTTAGATAATTCTAATGTTCTATGATGTTACGTTGATATTGCAGAGCAATCAAGAAGACAGTGAAAGGGTTTCCAAGGCCATTGTTGGACTTAAGTGCGAAGTCATTTGCGAAAACTATAGACAGTGCAGTGGGAAGACAACTACAACCACCTTTCAATCCTTACGCCAATGGACTCAACTACCTTATTGCATCTTACATCATCCCTTATGTTGGTCTCACTGGTTACGTTGGAGCTAATCCGCAACTTCAAGCCGCCGCATCCAAGAAGGTACAAACATTTCCACACACATGTGAATTTACGAACAATAAACTGTTATCTTTTCAATTGAGAACTTGCGCGGCACGTGCCAGCTTGTTGCAGGGCTTTTGGGAGTGGAGTCAGGACAAGATGCAGTGATCAGAGGACTCCTATACGAAAGAAGATCCCAGGAAGTGGTTCCATATGGAATAACAGTAGAAGAATTCACAGCGCGCATTTCGGGACTGAGGAATCGTCTCGGAGGGGAAGGTCTAAAAGATGAAGGAATTACATTGCCAAGGAACTTAAGTGCAGAGGGTAAAACTAGTGGAAATGTGCTTGCTGGTGATGAAGATTCTCTTGCATACGCAAGAAAACCTGAAGAAATCCTGAGAATTATTTATGGAACTGGTGATGAACATCGTCCTGGAGGTTTCTATCCCAAAGGAGCAGACGGGAGAATCGCCAAATCGTATCTAAAATAGGATAAATAGAGTAGTTTTATCAGATTAAACTTAATATGCATTTAATGTTTGAATAAAATCGTATTAAACTTGATGTGAATTTGAATGCATTTGAATTATCTAAAGATTTAAAGCAATCTAGAGCTAAAAAAAGTTGCATTCTTGTCTTACTATCTTTGTGACATCAAATATATTGATGAAGTTTTGGCTTTTTGAAGATTTGAGGTTCTTGGTTTGGTTACAAGTGGAATTGAGGTTATGACAAAAGGGATTGAAGGTTTTTTTGTGTTCTAAATGTAATGAAAATCCTCCTTTTAAATACATAACTGAATTATTCTAATCATGAGCATTCAAACCAATGAATAAAAATCAGAATTGTTGATTTTAAACCACCAGTTTTGTAATTAGAACTAGAATCGAATCGACGTAACCGGTTGGTTTACGGCTCAGTGTTGATTTCTAAGAACAATGAACGGTGAGCTATCGGTTCTTAATTGGCCATTTTTATGGTTTCGAACTACCGGTTCGAGAAACGAAAATGGAATTGGAATTGAACCGGTCGAATCGTGCATTATACGGTTCGGTTTCGATTTATGCTTTTTTCCGAATCGTGAACTCGGTTTCGAACCGGAAACTGCTGTTCGAAACCCTTTTTGCATTTCTAGCTTCAGTAATGAGGAGGAAGCTGAAAACGGTACCGTTTGTACCCAGAAAAAGTTTAAAGGGTCGTTCTATAATATTCTATTATTACAAGGACTGAAAACGAAAACTAAAGCTAAGACCAAAGAAAAAAAAAGGTTTTGGAATCATCGATTTACACTAATCAATCCAAACACGAACGAGAGTTTACTCGATAGCAGCAGAAACAAAGGTTTGTATGCTTCGTTTCTTTTTTTCCTTTTATTTTTAATTCTCGATAGTTTGAATTCTTGGATAAATATATTACAGATCCAATTCCATTAAATCTATCTGTACATTTTTTTTCTTCTTTTTGTGGAATGAATCAAATTCTTCTCTATTGGTCTCTCAAGGTTTGTGTTTTGTTGTATTATTTTCTGCTAAAATTCTGGTCTAGATTAAGGTCTGGATCGTGCGTGTTAGTCTCTGTGTTAGTTCAGTACTTAAGTTTAATTGAGATTAATGATTATGCTTAATTTTTGGACCAGGAATATTTTTTGTTTATCTGTTCAGGTTAATTGTCTTATAATCAGAAACTATGGTTGGGGAATCTAAGAAGAAATCAAATGAAGCCTTGAATGATTTGCAGACATTCAATGCTGAAAATTTGCAGAGTAACATGAAAATTATATATTACAGGTTTGTTTCTATTGTAATTTAGCTGTGATTAGTGATGTTTGAATCTTTTAGAGAATGAAGTATTGTATACTGTGCGATTTAGTGCATTGTGCTCGGTGTTTTAGTTTTTTAGTTATGTGTTAGGGTTTAGAATTGAATTTGAAGTTGTTTATTCTGTGCAGTCGAACGTTTTTGTCGATAATTGGTGGTGCCATTGCTGGAATTTTGGGGTTCACTGGCTTGACTGGATTTATCTTTTATTTCCTCATCATGGCAATCACTTCGATTGGACTGTTGGCAAAGACGAAGTTTTCCGTTTATTCATACTTCGATTCGTGGAACCGGATACTACTTGATGGATTTTTGGGTGGACTTATGGTAAGTTCTTGTGTTTCTCTGTGATTCATCTGCTGTTGCATGCAATATCTTGTTTCTTCCCATAGCTGTGATTGTGTTTAATGTGCTCAATTTTCACGTTTTAAAGTTGCGGCGATGCTATTCGCCTGTTACTGAATCGTAGTATACTGATCATACTGTTATTTTGATGCAGTCATTCGTGCTGTTTTGGACGTATCCTTTTTATTGAATGATTATAGTACTCAATGGCTAACATAGTAACATGGTCGATATATATATTGCAATAAGTGTCTGTGAATTATCTCTCTGGGTTCCTGCTTTTGCAATGAGTTCCTGTACGTGGAACAATATGGTGTGTGTTTGTCATGCTAAGTTATCAATTGATTTTGCGCTTGTTTCTTTGACCTGAAAAAGATTTGCCTATGATATTGTGCATATATTCTGACGAGGGCTCCGATGCATCTTCTACGAAAGGAAAAGCCTATTCCTGCCGCATCGCAACAATTCAATCATGCCAAAATGCCAGTAGCCAAGACGTTACACTTAATCGATAATTTCATTGTATTACAATTTCTACCAAAGTTTGGTTAGCTGGAGGCAGTACATCGTTGATGAGAAACTTTTGTGAGTGCAATTTTGTATTGAAGCTGCATTGTACTTTTTAGCATAGAACAGGATTTGGTGATGTCCTCTCTTTGGCTTTTCGTTGTGATTTGCTGTTTGAATCACTTGTTTTGATTCCTCTTTCGCTAAGTTTCTTGTTCATCACTATGTTCTGCTGTGGGGGCATTGTGATTGTTCTGGTAATTACAGACTCTAATGCTTTGCTCAGACGATGGCTTTAGATGGTACGGTTAAGTATGATTTTAAAAAACTTGTTTGCCTGTAATGTTTTTTTACTGTATGGTATGAGTTGACGTGATTTTTTTATGTTTGAAAATATTAAGTAAAATTATGACATTATAGCATACTAAATTGGTGGATTGCGATAGTTATGTTCAATTTTATCAGAATCGGACAAATAATTGAATTGTCTGAATGATAAAATCGGTTTAGAACTGTAATCAGTTCAATCAACCGATTCGGTCTAATTTTGGTTATCACATTCCACATCGACTGGAAATTTTAGAGTACAAGATGAAATCCGTAACTTTTGACACAGTTTATTCAAAATAATGAATACTATATTGATTTGTGATTGATTTACTATAGTAGAAAATGAATGAAATGGCAATTTTTTCACTAATCAACCTCAAACTATACAAATTGACTTTACAAAATCTAAAGACCACGCCATATGCGATCCACTTACCAACGATCTTGCCACCGAAGATTGAAGCCATTGGGCAATACCATAATTCTTCCGACTTACACGAATGTCGCCAACTCTCCAGTCTTACACCTACATGTTTTTCATGTGTTAACAACGTTACTCAAGTGATGAATTGCACAAAGCTTCTACATTCAGTTAGATTTTTTATGCGATAACATGATTTGTAAGTACATGTTTATGACGTGATACGAATTCAATTACAACACGATTAACACAATTCATTTCAATTTAGCATTTTTCGGGTAAATTGGTCATAGAAGCTACCCTCCTTTTGTTCAAAAGGAAACAGTTAGCCTTCTTTACGTTTACGTTCACCTTTTTATCACCTTGTTCAACTATGTCTGAAACATCTGAGGGACTTTTAAGAACACAAAAGCCAGGAGATATAGAACACTAGAAATTACAGTTGCGGTAATGATGTTTGAGCCGAGACGCTTATTATCTTTGCTGGGCACGAATGCATTTTTCAATGTATTCGTTAAATTGAAAAGCCTGTGAGAAACCTACAAAAAAGGATAGTGCCATAGCATCAGCACTTCTTTTTGTTTTGAGATTTTCAAACTGCAATAGATTTCGTACTTACTCCAACATATATCGCAGTGGTGAGAATATAATTCAGCATTGGAAATTCTGGGATAAGAGAAAGTAGCAACTTTGGCTGAGCATCAGGAATGGCTGATCTGTAAGTTTTACGAGAAAATAAAGATAGTTCTTCTTAGGTATATGAATCTTCGATATAGTCACATTTCAAATATTATTGAGCTCGTGAAACCTGCAGCATACCTCAACCAGATATGAAACTGGCCGATGTAAGTTTCCAATGTAATCTTTCCAAGCCATCTAGTAAACCAAAGGAATGTTTATTAGAAAAACAAAATCCAAATGCACATTTATAAAAAAATATCCACTAGTAAATAAAAATGATGTAACTATAACAAGAAATGTGAATGAAAAACAATCGAATTAACTTACGCAAAAAGGGTCAAACTGTAGCTCCGGAAGTATTGGGTAACATTTCTCAAACATATGTAGACACTGATCAACAAGAATGGATGAATTCATATCTTATTTGCAAAGCTAGAGTCATCGAACGATAATAGATAAACACACGAGGAAGCAATCTTACGTTATTGGAATCCAAGAGGTGTAAGGGTGATATTTGTTGTAAGTAATCTTGTCCAGCTTATATATGTACTCGAACCATAAATATCCAATCTAGACATCCCAAAAAAAATATGCTAGCATCAATATTAACGGAGAAGAAGGAAAAGAACTATGATTTTCTGAAAAATGTTGTAGTACCGTTAGTGCTACCAAAGAAATAGCAGTTTTGATGGTTATTCTACGCTTCGCTTCTGATTCTTCCAGTTTCTCCATCCATCTCTCCACCTACAAAAAGATGCGCCAGTTAGTTGGAAAGTGAACAAAAGGAAAACAAAAAACACCAAACCATTTCCACCACCACAAAAAAAAAATAAAAAAAATTAAATCCAAATTAATGAATGGGTCTGAATGCACCAGAACTCACTGTTGGATGATAGTAAGCATATAGCATTCCAATAATCCAAATATACCGATCAAGGCCTGAGCGGAAATGCCACTCATGCAATAGGGGTAGGTTTGGCTTTGCAGGATCAGTATAACCTAGCATTTAAAACAGTTAGCTAAAGCCAAATTCGCACAAAATAAACTGTTAGCAAAAAAGATACCAACCAAATAAGAATGTAAATGGGGCCCAGAGCAATTCGAACACGCCAGGAATTTCCCATACTAAAATAACCACCAAGAAGCATGCACCAATTTTCGCAGCCATGACCGCGCCATTCTCATTGTGCTTGTTCATTATACCAAGGGCTCCATAGACCATGAGAGTGAAAAGTGTATGCATGGGGCAAATGTAGTATAGCATGTAGCTATTATTAAGTACAACACAGCAAAACAGAACCAAGAAATTAAGCCGCCACATCATCTGATCAACAAGAAATACCAAAACCTGATTAACAAACTAGGAGCGAACATAGTGAACTTGTCTTCTAGAAAGGACAACATGCCTGTGCAAACCTAGCAAGACTGAAATCTTTCCGGACATAATAATATGAGAAGTTCCCAAATCCAGTCATCCAAACATATGCAGCAATGAACACCCGAATAGCATTATAGATTTCTGTTGCAGCAAAGTAGTGGTACATTAAAAATAACACCTGAAAGATGGAAGAGAATAGTAAGACTACTGCCCATAAGGCAGAATTAATTCAAGCGGAACCAAACTAGGATTCTGTAAACAACTACCAAAACCCCCTATGTGGATTATCTTTACCAAACAGGCAGTAAATATAAAATAAACATGGACAAAATGTAACAACTCCAGGTACATTGTCATGTCAAATACGACAATATTGATTGTTAATTTGGTAACCAAACACTTAAAAAATTAGAAATAGCATGACATTTACTCAGTTACTTCACAATACAACTGAAGTTCCAAAGGAAATTACAACACATGCTAACAAGTCGTCTAAAAAATAACAAACCTGCATCCATCCTTTCCACTCTTCAGTTTGATGCCTGTTCAAATAAAGTATGGATTTCCCTGAGATTGGTGACCTATCATGATGTACCGTGTACGAAGTCCATGCTGAAACAATAATGAGAAGGAAGTAGAGAAATATGAAAAGATCCCGATTGTAATTCTGCATATAAACAGTAGAAAAGGTCAATACATAAACCAAAAACTTCAAGCAAACCAGCACAAAAGACAGATCAAACACGAAAACCAAAATGCTGGCAAAATCACCTTCTTTGCCGAAGGAAAGAAATCTGTTCGATCACATACGTAGAAATACGCAAGAAGACAACCAAATTCAGCCCTGCACAGACAAAGATCGTAAGATGCGAGAAAAGAAAAACTTACCACATTCTAAACAAGCCAAAACAGGAAATAACCGTAACATACATTGCACGAAGAATCAATCGATTCTCGATCAAGAACTGCTCTTCCATCAAAAGAAACCTAAACAACATAACCAATAGCACAAAATCACTCGCAATTACATGAAAGACAACCACAACAATCAAAAAAAGCAAACATTTCTGCTGCAAAACCTGAAAATCGGAGACGAATTAGTCACATTGCGAGCTTTAGGAGAAGTAGCAGATTGCAAACTTCCTCCTTCAAGCAGAACAGCTCTATCTTCCTCTTTAACCGCGTCGTTCGCAATTTCAACTAATCCAATATCAGAATGTCTACTAACACCAACACACAACAACCATTTCACATTACAATTTCAAATCCTGACGAAAAAACAAACTTCAATTAAAAACACGTTAAACAGTTCAACAAAGTAGAGTTAAGGAGTTACGCTTTAGACGACGCCGTACTCTTTCTGTACTCCAAAACTTCAGAATAAATCCACGCTAAAAAAACCGGAACAAAACCGAGAAGGAACGAAACCTGAAAAATAAAATCATTCAAATAATTAATAAACAATAAAACGAGATCAATAAATCACAAATAAACAGCGTAAAATAAGAGATTAAACCTGGCATGGAGTAATAGGGCTAGTGATCGTCATAGTGTTACAAAAAAATGAAGGAAAAAAAACTAAGTTTAAAGTAGGCAAAATATATCGAGCATTATAAGTATTTATTATTTATCTTGTTAAAGAAGTATATCTCGTTATTACAAATATGGTTCGGAGCATCGGAGTGCTAGATTTGATTTGCAGTTTTGGCATGTATGTTTTTTATTATTCGGTGAAAGATGTGAGTGAAAAAGTTTTTAATTTTTTATACCATAGTATAATTTGTGAATATATATTTATAGTAAGGTATAAATTATATAAATTTAATTTTTATAATTTTATAACATAAATGATAAGAGAAGTGTGTTGAATTTATAAAATAAATGCTTGGTTGATGGATGTGAGCTGTTAATTAAGAAATGTGTTTGGATTTGAATTTTTCTTTTCAATTTTAAGCAAGGAGTCGGATTAACCTATAAATTACACTCTCAGTGTGCTGATTGACTTTTTTACCTTTGAACTCACTGATAAATGAAGGGTGATTTGAATTGTGTTTTAATTTGATGTTAGTTGAGATGGGTGTTGTTTGGTTTGATGAAGATTAAGGGCGTGTGTTTATAGGATGTAAAATGAGATATGATGGATTTTTTGAAGAAAGGGCATAATATTATAAGATGGAAGGAGTAATGATTTTTGCAATGTATAATTGTTTGATTGGATGGGCTACCAACCAAAGATATTGAGCTATCAACCTTTTGTTGTAATAACACTAGAGTTTCATGACCTGCATAACGTAAAAAAAAAGGATAAGGACTAATGAAATGCATAGTTTATAAGCGATAATAAAAAAATTAAATAGACAGTTATGGCGAGACGGAATAATTAAGGAAAAAAGAATGCGTAATTAAGACCTAATCGGTGCAGTAATGATGGAGGAGGTGTGGGCAAAATTTGAAAAACTGATACTGACATTAATATGGGTTCCAGTCAACCGCTACGAAACATTTATGGCCATGGGGACCACACCCACTCGCATCTCCCACCGCATTCATCACAGAGTTGTAGTCTTGTAGACTATAACATCAAGACTCGGAGATTTTAGGCCTAAGCAATTGAATTCAAGCCAGCCCAACTTCAGGAATGACGGATAGAGGAGCAAGTCGATAGGACCGGCTGGCATGAGTGTTTTGCTTATCTATGAGGCACAAATGGCTCATCTTCATCCCCTCCACGTTGCATATCTAATTACCATTCAGATCATCCGGAATTGAGTCTGTTAATGTTTGCTGAGATTGAGCTAAAAGTTGGTAAGTTTTCAAGTTTGCTGAGTTTGGTAATTGAAAAAACCAGCAAAAAACATGTGACCTGGGACCCATACCGCTTGAATTAGAGGATGTTCCTTCTTCAATAAGTACAAGAAATCAATGCATGTTACGACACGTCAACTCGAATTATCACCCGAGCATAAAAGCATAAAAGAAAGGTTCATTGTAACCAAAAAGATGAAAGCAACCATAGTCTACAACATTAACAAAACTAACATAATGAGAAGAGACATACATGAAGCTAAACCAGCAGTTTGATACAGTTATTTCAATCCCCAGAAGAAGCAAAAACTATGCATTAAACTAAGATCCCTAAACACTGCAACATCATAATCATAATGTTAATAGTAATGATAATAATACATGACTGAAAAATAGGTAGCATCCTAAAGAGCTTCCTATGAACCTTGTTTTCACAAAGATGAGAGGGATTGAGAGATTGACCTATTCGTTAAGGATCAGACCACAAACCAACAAGGGTTGATTCACCCTTACCGCTTTGAAGGTCTCTCATCATCCTCTCCACCATCATCATTGTCGTCGTCTGAATCATCCTTGTCAGATCTCTTCCTCTTTGACAGCGCCGCAACTTTCCCAGGAGTATCGTCCTCCTCTCCGTCCTCGTCTTCCCCGTTCACCTCAGGTTCTGGCTCGAAATCGCTCGCTTCTTCCTCGTCTTCAGCGCGACCTAGTGGTTGAACTAGATACTCGGTTCCCATATCCTCCTACAAATATAAATACACAGTTTGAAAAATATGCACATAACAAGGTCAAACCCAAATCAAGCCAAATAAGTGCCGTGCCACAAATAAGCTATTAATTCATAATCAAGAAACTAGAGAACCGTAAAGGAATTTGAATATCAACAGAAATCTCATCTGAAGTCACCATCAAATTGCACATATGTCTAATAAGGAGACTCTTTAACCAAAATTACATAAAAAGAGCAAAACAGATGGAATTAAACAAACAAATGAAAGGACACAAGTCAGATCTGGATTCCGCCACCATCAGAAACAACTTTTATTGGTTCAAAAAGAAAGTTTAACTTATTATTCAATTCCCAGAACAAAAAAGCAGACACTGTAAGATTATGTGAAATCAAACTACGGCGATAAAACAACAGTAGAAACACACACGAAATAACAGTTCTAAATTTAATAGCTATAGAACACTAGTCATGATTTTTGTTTTGAAGAAAAAACAGTAGAATTAACGCTGCTAGAATTATGAAGCTTCCACAAGCTAAAAACTTGAAAAAGGATTAATTAAGGGGAAAAAAGAAAAAAATAAAATAAAATAAATTAAAAATCTATACCTCTTCTTCTTCGTCATCGTCGTCATCGTCGTCGTCGTCGCTATCATCATCGTCGTCGTCGTCACCGCCTTCACCTTCCTCGTCATCCTCTTCATCCTCATCAACAGTCTGCACTTGCGGTCCAGATGAAGGTAAAACCTGCACATCATCATCATCAACGCCTTCCTCTTCATCATCGTCATCACCATCCTCATCGTCATCGTCATCCTCTTCCCCAGCTTCCTCACTCGCACTTTCCTCTCCATCACTCTCTTCGTTCAAATCTATCACTTCATCCTCCACTTCAAAAACCTCTCCTTCCTTCTCCATCGTTTTCATCTTGAAAAACTCTAGTCTTTTAGGATGCTTCAGAATTTTTCACTAATATTGATTTTTTATTAAATTAGAAATTTGAAAGGGAAGAAAGAAGAGCGGCTTGTTCCTTCGCTGAACCAGTAATGCTGCAAGTCTGATCCGGACCGTTGAATTGTGGATTCATGCGGATAGATGACGTGGAATGAAATTGGACGGTTAGGATTTGAGGGTTTTTAGTTTATGGGAAGAGAGTGTCGTTGCGGCGCTTTGGTTTTGGTTTGGTGGGTAAGGTGCTTGTCACGTGCGACAAGGCGGTTGGACTTTTTTTTTTTATTTGTTTTAATCCGGAATATTCGTTTGGGCAAATATTTGGGGCCAATGTGTTGGATAAATTGGGCCTTGTTAATTTGGGCTTTTAGCCCATATTTTATGAATTGATAAGCGTGAAATAATACTCGGATAATTATAGGAATGATATCTTTGTTAATTATACTAAATAATTTTAACATTTATTTTCAAATTTAACACTTTTTAAAAACTAATCTTTCATAATTTTCAAAAAAAAAAAACCACGAACTTTACTGACCAAATCAATTAACGTTCACAGTTGTTATAAGTGAATTTTTTTTATTAGAGTTTGTATCTTTGTAAAAATTCTCATAATATTCCATAACTCATCTAATTATTATACTTTTAATTATTATGTGCGAATCTAACATCTAATTTCAAATTTATTATTATTTAAATTAATTTCCATGTTTTTTCTTGAATAAACTACTCATTAATATTCTCAAAACATTTTAATTAATTTTTACTAAATAAATAATTGAATACTATCATTTGGGATTTATATTTGTGTATAAACTTTTAATAGTGATGAAAATTAATTAGATCAATTATATAGTTTTTTTAATAAAGTATGGATATTTTTTTTAAATAGGTCAATGGAAAATTTAGGAATTTGTTGTTCTAATACTTGCATTTAAATAAGCCTTCAATATAAAGCATAGTGTATGAAAGTTGTGCAGGTTGCTTGCAATCCAAATGATATGCAGTTTTGTATTTGATTTGAGGGGAGACTTTTTTCATAAGTTGACCGGTAATCGAATCGAAAAAATTATTTGGTGATTGTTTCACTAGTCGAACCACTTATATATGGTGGTGCTATATAATTAGGCAAATATATAACATTGTTAATGATTAATCAAACCATTGTAAACTCTTTTTTTTTAACTAAACAAGATTAAATCATATCATTAAATTTGAAGCCAGGATGGTTTGGATACAAGAAGACCCCAAACTTGGAGATCTGGTGAGGAACTCAGTGCTCCATCAAGGGAGTGAGCAGTTTGGTTTGCAGTCCTCCTTACATACCGAACTCTAACATCAACTAGAGTTTTGAGAATATCAACACAATCCAAAACTAGAAGGCCATACTGTGAATCAACAAAATGTCTGTTGTTGATAGTCTTTACTGCTACCAAGCAATCGGACTCAACAATAAATTTTGCTAGCCTGCGAGCTTTGATCCATGTTAAGGCTTCCCGGATCGCCAATAATTCTAAAACAGGCCGTTCCCCTTGTAAACTCTTCTTAATTCCTCCATAATTAAGCAAATTAATGACTAATCATCCCATGGTTTTATCTTTTTTGATAAAAATTTGTATAACCTGACCAATGTTTTGGCGACTTTTAGTGCGATGCCATTAAAACACGAGATATTTACCAAGACATTAGTTTTTGACCATTAAACGTAGTGAAAATAATAAAACTTCAGTTTTTTAGTATACAACTTTTTAATTTTACTTAAGCAATGCAATTTCAATAAATAAAAAAAGGTCTTAATCAGTTTCAGACAAGCATCATTCATCCTCCACTTAATTGAGTGAATGTTTTGAAGTAAAATTGACTTGCATACAGTTTCATATCATGAATTCTTATTTTTGAGAAAGCAATTGTCAATTCCCTCACTAATGAAACACTTTGGCTGTTGGTTTATGAAATATTTGGTTGCCTTTGAATTCACTATTGTAATGTGGATACGGAAGTAATACGAGGAGGAGAGAGCGGTCGTCTCCCTTCCATTCCTCTTTCGATATGATCTTTTTATGTGTTGTTTTCTCATATAGTACCGGCCCTCTTGTCGTTGGGGCAAGAAGCTACGAAACTACTGTGTTAGATTCGTATTCAGGATCCGTCACTGAATTGAAGATTTGCTGCAAGAGAAATAATCTGATCTAATCTTACCAACTTTAATTCAGTTATATAGGCATATAATTCTCTTTTCAGAAGCATAATAACAAGTCAATACCATACAAAATGTATTATCTCAATCAGTCTTAGATGCCAAACTCTTCCTATAAATACAAACAACACTTTCACAGTAAAACCGAATGGGCAACTAAGTGAAAGTGAAGCCAAGTCTCTCCAAAATGAAGAATGCAGTATCTGAATGGGAGTTCTTGACTTGAATTTGGATCATTTTAGTTGTACTATTGAAGTTAGACTTAGATTAGTTTTCAGTGTTAAAAATCAGTCTGACATGTTTTTGTAAGTTTTTGAAGTGTAAATCACTGCAGAGAAAAAATTGGTAGAAATTGAGTGTTCTTCCACTCAAACAGAAGTGTTTTTAAGTTGGCAAATTCAATCATGGCAATAGACCATGTTGTGCTTTGTAATGTAAGAAGTAGATCAACGATTATTAATTAGAAAATCAGCAATAACATTTTGCTGGAAATTTTTCCAGATTTATTCTTGGTGTTCTTGAGCCAACTTCCTC
>CANYCX012213205.1:0-13425 GCA_948193385.1 Breynia disticha f. nivosa | reverse complement strand
GATGTAAATTGTGGTAAGGATGGATTGTAGGAAGATTAGTTCATAAAGGAAAGTTGTGGAAAAGGATGAATTAATGTGTAGAATGATATTTTGATGATTCTAAGTAGAGAATCAATGTGAATATAGCTAGTTAATGAATTGTATGTAATTAATTTTGTAACGACCTAAAATTTCACTTAATAAAACTTTAAATAAAATATGAATGAAATTGAGCATACATTTTTTGCAAATTATAAAACTAATAATTCAGTGGAGGATAAGAGAATTAGTTAGAAATAATTGATAAGTCAGAAGAAATAGTAATCGGGGTTGTTTAGATGAGCGGAAAGGACAAGTGTTAAGTAGATGGTTAAAAAGGACAAAACTGTCAAAAACCGAATCCTACATATTAATTTGTTCCTCTCTCTCTCCACCATCACCAAACTCATGTTCTCTCTCCCCTCTTTTCCTTCCAAAGCTACAAACCCTAGTTATCATCGTTCTTAGTGAAATCCTGGAGTTCAGAATTTCAAAAAGCGGATATCGATAATGTTCTTGTGTGAAATTCCAAAATCTCGTTTTTGTTTCTTGATCTAACTTTCTGACGTAATATCTCTTTTAGTTAAGCTTTGATTTGAGTAAATAATAGCTTGTTGGCAAGCTTAACGTGTGTACTATCCATTAGTAACCATTTTTTGTGTTAATTTATGAATTAGGGATCCCAAATCAGTATTTAAAAGCCGACTTATCAAAGTGACGGGTTTGGGTTTCCTAACCCTAAGTTCAGTTTTGAGTACCGTTGCATTGGTAAGACTCTTTGGGCCCTATTGAGGTTGTTTTTATAGTCAATTTCATTGGGTATGAATCGATGTGAGAGAATGGAATTAGGATAGGAAATTGTATAGGGTTTTTAAAGGTAGACTTTAGGAAGTAGGATAGTAACGGTAGGTGGGAGCGTAAAAGTTGTAAAATGGAACTTAGAGGAATTGGTGGAAACATTAATGAAGGTTGGGAAATAAATAAATATGGTGGTTAGAATAATATGGTAGGTAAAGGGGAATTTATGGTGGGAAAAAGCGATAGGGTAGAACATTGAAAGGAGCATTATAAATTTATTGTATTGCATAGTCTTTTGTGTATATGTGATTGATAAAATTCCTAATTTGTTAATAGGAGGACCTAATCACGGCGAGGGTGGTTCCCAACCAGGTCATTAGACGAGTCTTGCGAGGTAAGTAACACGAATGCAGCCATCCTTTTTGTGTATTATATGTGTGACAACCTGTTTTGATGTGATGGCTGGTTTGATGTTGAGACTGGTTGTGAGTATATTATGTTAGCTTGTTAATGTGTCAGTTTGAAATGTATGATGACATATGATAAGTGCCTTAGATGTGAATACCTGTTATTATGAGGGTGTGTTGTTTGAGTGTTGTTGTGATGAGCATGTACATATTGGTACAATTAGTTGTTATGGAATCTTGTCTGATTCACTATGTTAGATTAATGATGAGGTTATAATTGAAATGAATGTGGTGTTTTGGTGATCATAATATTGATTTATATGAATCAAAATGTTGATTTGGTATGTTCATGGATGATTGAATTTCATCTTGAATTAGAGAGTATGGTATGTTGGATGGATTAAGAGCATGATTGGTGACATAGAGTATACATGTTGCATTCATGCATTTGGGCTCTTAGTGAGCATATGAAAATTTAAGAAATAAAGGCTCTTAGTGAGCAAAAGATTTATGAGGGAGTGGTTATGGCACTTAGTGTGCAAAATTTGGTGCTTAGTGCATAATATTACGGGTAGTATATAAAACATGCTACACTGGGCACAGTTGTTGATTATTTGATACACAGACGTGTGTACGAATGTGCTAGGCCAAAATAGGGCGATAATAATAAGGCCAAAACAAGGTGTAAATGTGGATATCCAATTATTATAACCAAAACTCCCGGCCGAAAGGCCCGTTTGCAAACGTTAACATATTGGTCAAAACAGGGCGTAAACTGAAACAAAATTGAAAATTTTTGAATGATCATATAAGTTGCATTATGAGTCATATATTCATAACATTATGATCATATATGTTGGATTTGAATTGAACTTATATCAAGATGTCATTTATATAAAAATTGTGAATGTGTATAAGCAAATGAAGGTTGGTTGATGGGAAATGGATGGTGTTGTAAGATTTGGCATGTTTATTATGTGATTTTAATGAAAGTTGAGATATGATTTGAGATATTGAAGTTGGATTGATTGTAGGTGAAGTAGGATTGAATGTTTGTGAAGGAATTGTGTAAAATGTGGTATTGGTTTGAGTTTTTGTCAGGGAATTCGGGATCCATGCAAGGTGGCAGCAAAATACGCGCACTCGCCACGATCACACGTACTTTGCAGCTGATCACGCGTTTGTCTGCACCCAGACTACGCGCAGTGGTTGCAACCCCGCGTACTTCTTAGCCACAGCGCGTAGTGCGAGCTGAGACCGTGTGGATCTCTGAGGGTTGCTAGTTTGTGTAAAACATAAACCTTATGTTACATGCTTGAGTATATATATGATATTATGAACTATGAGTGGAAAGCTACAAAGTGAACTAGGATTTTGCTTACATTGTGAATTGATTTATGTGTATGATTAAATAAATTACGGATGGTTGTCCATATCGGTAAGTGTTGCTTATTGGGTCTTGCAACTCACGATGTTTTATACCTGTCGTGTGGGTAGGGACCCGAGGGAACGTTTTGGATAAGAAGGTGTAAAGCTTTTGGCTGCTCTGACTCAGATTGTAGATCGAAGAAGCTGAGGTGGGCTGTGTACTAGGGTTTTTCTCTCTCCTAACTTTCAAACTTTTGTACTTGAAAAGTTTAGAACAAACATTCATTTTGCAGGGTTATATTAGAAATGGAATCTACCCGGTTCCTTTTCCTGCATAACCCTAATCAACTTTGAAAAGCTTTGAAAATTTTTATCTAGTAATGAAAGATATTTTTATGTTATGTATATATATTTGAATGTGTGTGTGCTAAAGGCTTGCTATCGAATTTCAAAACTTCTATTTAACAACCGTATGATGTCCAAAATTTGAATATCACCTTAAGGGAAGTAATATAATAATACTGGGCGGTAGTCGAATTTGGGGGTCACAAATTTCGTACAGGAGGATCTGTACGACGATTGAGTGGAGTTTGAGTCAGCGTTGAGATTGTCGATTTTGCTTATACTTCGAGGTAAGTGTTCTATGCTTACGTGCAAGTGTTCTTACGTTTACTAAATTTCATTCATAAGATTATTCATATGTAAGAATGTAGATTTTCTAGGCTTATATGTATGTAAAAATATTTGGCCTATAATGTTGTGGATTGAGGATTGCTAGATTTAGATGAATTAAGTTAAAAATGAGATGAATTGGTTGATTTAGAGTTGATATCATCTATTCGAGTAAGTTGAACATGATTTTATGATTTTGATTCAAAATGAAAGAATGATATAAAGCTTGAATTGAATTCTTGTTTTGTGAATTCATTGATATGAATGAATGATGTTATGTTTCTGACTATATGACTGGTTGACATATGATTGATATATATATGCCTTGTTTGTCATATAGTTGATTTTAAGTTGATTATTGGTACGCTTGTATTGCTTATATTAATAAATATTAACGTGGAGTTTTAATTAATACATTGATGATAGTCATACCTGTGTGGTATGTTTTTATGACAAATGTAAACCTGTTTGGTATATTATATGCTCTGTGTGAGCTATGCCTTTTATTCTGCGATATGTATTGATACGAATGTCATTCATACATTTACGTATTGTATAAGCATTGTGTGACACGATGCCTGTGTGGCTAGGATATCCTGTGTGGATAAGGACTTACTGTGCGTTGTCCTAGACTTACTATGTGATGTCTGTATTTATGAGCTATATGCTCAGAGCTGTGTGCTCATTTTGTGTGCCATTCATCTGGTGTGTATGATAGAGGATTTCCTCTGCTGTGTGCTATGGTGGACAAAACTCGGGGTCATCTTGTGTGGATTTGCATTAATATTGACATTGCATACATTTGCATTCATATAATGCTACGAGATCTGGGTGATCTGAATTGTTGTGAGCTTAAAGAAATAAACTCCTGTGTAGACTATAGATATCTGTGTGATATAGAACCTGTGTGGTTCGTTATTGTTGTGTGCTATCCTGTGTGGATATTGATCTGTGTGATCGAATTGTTGTTGTGTGCTATATTGATGTTCTGTGTGAACAAATTGTTGTGTGCTTATATAGATGTAATTAACCTGTGTGGTTAGAAATTCTATGTGAATTGAATGGATATGTTTGCTAGCATAATCTGGTTCCATATGGAGAAAGAAGTTAGGCACGTCCTCGTGCTAATTTGTATTTTCCCCTGCACATCATTTTATCTAAGTGAAGCTAAGAATACTTACTGAGTATATTAAATATTCACTCCCGTGTTTATTTAAATAATGTGTAGATTGTAGGTAGCTGCTTTTGGATAAAGACAACGGTGATCAGAGTTTTACTTGCGACATATGTGAGACTCAAATATAAAATTCAGTTATTTTCAAATCTCAAAATGTAAACCTTTTATCTAACATTTCCAATCATTTTCAATAATAACATGGATATAGAAAAGAGTTATCAAATTATACAATTAATTTATTTGAAATGTAACAAATAAAATACGCTACTTTAAAACATCTTTTCAAAATAATCCATGTTTGTTATCTACGTTCTTGAGTCCTCCTCGTACTAATCCAGCTATACATGCACATCATGTAAATAAACAAAGGGGGTGAGTATATAATAATACTCAGTAAGTGTAGGCCCAAATTTAGTTTATAAGAAGTGCAGGGGTCCGGTTAGTGCGGGTGTGCTGATGAACACGAGGTTGTGCTCATCCCTTCATTCCCTAATGGCCCAACGCCATATTGAAATATAAGTTCATTTTTATTTAAATTCATTATCCATCACGATGATGTGTTGGTCAGTACAAAGACGTACCGAGTCTCGAAAATGCCTATTCAATTCCTGTTTTAAGGTAATTTAGCACACAACAATCTATACCTTAATTCCTTTGTTTACATAGGCTATTTCATTACTCTTTTCACACAGAATTTATAACACGCAAGTTAACTACAGTTAATTCAGCACACAGCATCATTTCATATCTTAGCACACATCAAATTTCATCAACAAGAAGCACACAACATTTCATTGAATAACAAATAGAATAGCCACACAAGCATCTCTAACTATACAAGTATTATATCACACAGATTTATATATAATCCACATATGAGTTTCTTTTATTTAAGCATACAGCAATCCAGATCACCCAAATCTATATCCACACAGGATAATATTCAGTAATCACGAACAACACAGGTTCAATATCACACAGATATCCATTATATCATTATATAGATGCAATTGTATGCAATGCAATGTCAATGCTAATACAAATCCACATAGGATTACCCCGGGTTATTATCCACCATAGCACACAGTAGTGGAATTCCTATATCGTACACAGTAGAGGATACCTCTGTACCACACAGGAGAGGTTTCAGACCATACACAGCTAAGTCTAGGACAGCACACAACAAGTCCTTATCCACACAAGAATAGTGTTGCCACAAAGGCTTGTGTCACACAGATATTTATGCAATATGTAAATGTATGAAGACATTCGCATCTGCACACAACATAATAATGACATTCGTATCTGAACACAGCACAACACACAACACAACTCACACAAAGCAGATCAACATACAACAAGGTATATCTCACACAGAGTAAATCACATAGTCACACAGTATATCCACACAGGATCATCTAAACCATATCACACAAGTATACACTACCACACAGGTATACGTTTTCATTAACATATCAACCATACATCGATAGAAAGCCATCACACAGAAACACAAAGCATAGCCACACAGGCTCACTTAAACATACCACCTAGGTATTGAATATCCATAACATATTCAAATCAACTTAAATTCACTAAGGTATATAGGTATAAAACCTATTATGACTTTCATTCACAAAGGTTCTTCATTATTTACATCTTTCCTTATATAAATTCATCTTACACAAGTGTAGAAATACTTACACGTAAGCAAAGGTTTACTTACATCGAATTAAGTGCCAAACTCGGTAAAAGCACTACTTCTCAAATCACTCCACTCGCCTCCTGTACAAAATTAATCACAAATATGGTATTACTTATCCAGATTTCCTTTGATTCTATCTTTAGAATCGTCAAAACACAATAATCCACCAATTGTCAACATTTTAGTCTTTTTTTTCCATTACCAACTCTTCCCAGGCAACCAATTTATGATTTCTATCATCTAATCAGTTGCTAAGCATAAACTAATCATCCTACAACAATCCATCCTTCCAAACATCAAGAATTCTTAAGATTTCCAAAATCTCGAATTTAGTCAATCATGTTCAAACCATGTTAGTTTGGTTTCTTGTTCATAAATTCATGATCTATAGCAAAAACACATCAAAACCATACGAAATACACCTACTTTTCACATCAATTTCATTTCAAACTCAGGATTCTTACCTTTACATGGCCTAATGAAGAAATCACTTGATTTGAGGATGATTTTGGGATGAATCCATTGTAATCCCTGTGTTTGTAGGAAGATTTGATGGTTAGAAAGCCTTTGGATGACTTTTGGAAGTTGAGAGAATGTTTAAGAAGTGTATATAAGGTTTTTGAGTCGGTTTGAAATGTTTTCGACCTTTTTAAAACCTGTTCTAACTCCCGATAACGTACGTTAAGACTTAAAATAACGTACGTAACCTGAAATTCAATTTTCTTGAAAATTAATATGAATAACGTACGTTATTCCTGTATTAACGTACATTATTCTGCCTGTAGTCTATTGCATTGTCCAATTTTCATCTGATTTGACCCGAATCGATTCTGTTTTAATCTATTTTTCATATAGATAAATTCTAATAAATTTTAGGATGTTACAATTCTCCCCACTTAGGAAATTTCATCCCCAAAATTTAAAACACATCAAATCGCAAAGGATTTGGAATATGGTACAATTTGAGCCAAACATACTATCTTTGCAAACTCAATTTGCAGCAAACATAGCAATAAGAACATATACAAACTAGACCCGTAATTTCCAAAACATACCTGTAATCAACACCGTAAGGCTTCAAACTCATCAATCATCAAAAGAAATCAGACATACACTACTTGTACTGTCTCATTAGATTAAAGTCTCCACATTCATTCGCATACAAACACAATCATGTCTTTCTCAAACATTTGCTCAATTATCTCTCACATATATCTCTATGTTCATGCTCTCTGCTCTATCAGTAATGCCAACCCAAGGTAGATAATAAGAAATGAATTTGTATACACGAGAAGAATACAAAAATAGACAAACTGTTCTACCTTAGTCAAGAAAAAGGACACAAGAAACCAACAATTTTTTCCATAACAACCGTATACTCTTGGCATTACTTTAAAGAAAAAAGACGAACAATAGCAAACCTGAAGAATTTCACATCAAAATTCTCTAATAATCAATCATTTCTATTTTTACGTTATCGAATACTCTCTCTCAATATGATAATAACCTTGTCAGCATAAACTCTGACTTCAAATTTCTCTTGTCTCATACTTTTCATTCTCATATTGTGCTCCTTTGAACACCATATTCCTCATAACCTCCTGCGACAACAGCGCAACATCATGATTCTCATAGTAGTTTGAGAAAACATCGCATATCAATCCATTTTGATCCTTTATTTTGAATGATTTTTCATCTTTTACACTTCCGTTTTTCTCTAGGAAGACATTTCTCAATTTACAGTTTAGTTTTGCCAAAAGGTTTGTGTTAAGAAACACGTCTACCATATCTGTATCATTTAACATTTCGCACAAGATCGTGCATTTGAAATCATTTTCACTTCATTTATGAAGTTACTTTTCTGTTTTCCCAGTTTCCATAATTCCCTGGTATACATTTCATACTCTAATAAGGAAAAAGGGTACATAATATTTTCTCTCTCTTCCCATTAACACGTAACATATGTTCACTGACATTTTGATTGAACGCGATTTGCATTTAAACACCAGTCGACACGAAGGCGTGCCAATACACTGTTATGAACAATTTAAGTTCAACTTGAAATCACTTTGTCAGACCACGAGGTCGTGTCAGGTGTCAATACTCAATCCAAAGGGCCATTATCATACTCATATGTTCTAATTCCGAACATATTATATATGTATAGATTTTTCTCCGTTCTTATGATTTAATTCAATCATTTCATCGTAGTCGTGTGATATACACACTTAACCGTTTTACGGTAGTCTTATTTCGTTCACTACCTAACATCATAAGAACATATTTATCAAATATATTATAGAAGGCAATTGCAGATTTTCCTAATACAAATTTGAATCTTTTTATTTCATAGCAGAGCCTCTTACCCTGATATTTTACCAAAATTTTTGAACGCTAGTTTTCTCTCAAGTTTTCGCTCGGTACTATCAATGAATGCTTATCATCGCTTATGGTAAAACATATTGATGAAATCATCGTACATAGCTTTTATGCACGTAGCTCATTTTTTTCCTTTCACAAAGAGGTTTATGTTAAGAAAACATAGCATTTAACCTAACCAATCAAGGCGTGTACATATATCTTTATAAATTCATTTCACTTAACATCATTATCATTCACATTTTTAGCTTGCCATTGACAAAGAACCTTTAAATTACAGGTAAGTACTCGTACCTTATCAATGCGAGGATTTCCAAGAGGTCAAAACACGAAGATTTTCTTAAACCATTTTTGGTTTTCAAACTGAAATCATTGTTTTTATAAAGCAAAATTTTTGCATATAACCTAAAAAATAATGTATCTTTCCCAGGGATTTTCTTAACATAATGTGAGACTCAAAAATAAAATATCAGTTATTTTTAAATCATGTTAGTTTTGGTTTCTTATTGATAAATTCATGATCTATACCAAAACCCATCAAAACCATACCAAATACACCTACTTTTCACACCAATTTCATTTCAAACTCAGGATTCTTACCTTTACAAGACCTAATGAAGAAATCACTTGATTTGAGGATGATTTTGGGATAAATTCGCTGTAATCCCTATGTTTGTAGGAAGATTTGATGCTTAGAAAGCCTTAGGATGACTTCTGGAAGTTGAGAGAATGTTTAAGAAGTGTTTATGTAACATTCTGGATATTTTTTGTTGTAAAATGATGATAAATAAGTGTTTAAACATTAATATATAAAGGTATATGAAAGGTTGATCGAAGATTGACACGTAACGATCGAAGAAAATTGAAGAAATCTGAAATTAGGAAGTACGCGCAGTGGAAAGGAAAGTACAAGTGGTCGCTAACACAAAACTATTGCAGAGCTTAGCTGAGGAAAACCATCCGAGAAGGTTGAGAATCATCAGAGGAAGTGATTTTAAGCTTTGTTTCTTGCCCAAATTGAAAAGGGAAGATGGTAGAAAGATATATGTATAGTTGATTTTAGGTTGATGGATTGGTTTTTGCTGGATTAATTGGATGTTAACTACTGTGTTAATTGCTGGAATTGCTACTTGAAGTGTTGAGAAGTTGAAAATGATGTTAGAGTTATTGTTACAATGGGTTATGTGAAAAAATTGATGGAAAAAGGGTATAAACCTAATGTTTACTTTAGGTTTACAAATGGTTGATGCTGATTTTGAATACATATATGTATTGATTAGAAATGTTGCTGGAAATTGATGTGATTAAGTGTAAGAAGTTGAATTAATCCTTGTGAATGATTTAGAGATGGAATTGAGGAAGATTGGATTTAGAAAGGAATTGTTGGAAATGTTAACATATAGTTGATTTATGGTTTCCAAATGATGTTTTAATGATTCTAAAGCTAGAATCAATACATGAATTGTTTAGTAATATATCATATATGGTTATTTTAATACAGGAGGATCTGTGATTTTTGAGCCAGTGTTTGATTATTGACTGTTGTTGTTTTTGAGGTAAGTGTTCTTACGCCTACTAAATTGGTTCGTAATTGATTTGGAGTTATGTTGATTAAGTAAAGTAAAGATAGGTGCCTACAATGGAAATATTGACTTGTCAGACGTATTATAGTGAATATGAGACGTTTGGTTTATGATTGTATTGATATGTTTTGATCAATATGGATTGTTTATCTGTACGGTATGATTGAATTGGATATTGATTGAATACATGTGTGGTATTGTTTGATTGGCTCTGTGTGAGCTGAGATGAATGTTGTGTTGTGTGCTATGCTATATTTTGTTATGTGCAGAATGACTGTCATTCAGATGTTGTGTGCGAATAAGAATGATATTCATATTAGTTACATTCATACATTCACATATCTGTGTGACACGAGCCTGTGTGGCAAGAAATATGATTCCTTTGTGGATAAAGCATTATGGTTTGTTATCCTGGACTGTTGTGTGCTATAGTCCATATATATGCGAGCTTTGCTCAGAGCTGTGTGCTCAGGCTATATGTCATACCTCTGCTATGTGCGATAGAGGATTTCCACTGCTATGTACGATGGTGGAAAAACCACAGGGCATTCTATGTGAAATTGCATTTTATTTCATTTCATACATTACATTTATATATTTATGATTAAGGATAGCTACTATTGAACCTGTGTGGTTCGTATTTACTGTGTGCGATATTAATTGAAAGCTGTTGTGATTTGTGTGATTGTATTGAGGCTGTGTGCTAGATTATTGTAAATGTTTTGTGCTGAATTAAGATATAAACCTATGTGGTTGATACGCTGTGTGCTACGTGATATATGTGTGAAACTATTTGTCGGGCATTTGGGAATGCCTAGGGACAAGATAGATAGGCACATCCTAGTGCTTATTTATGCTTTCCCCTGCACATCATTTAAGTCTAAAAGCTAAGAATACTTACTGAGTATTGTTTATACTCACCCCATTATTGTTTTAAATAATTGTGCAGATCGTAGGTAGCTGCTGCCACTGGACCCCAGAGTTGATCGGTGCTTTTCGAGCTTACATCAGAGGTCGAGCTCCAGTTTTCATTTTTGTTATTTTGGATTTGTACAGATGTTGTTGTAACGCCCAAAAAATTTGTCCATTTTTATAGAAAATGGTTAATTCATGTTAATTGGCATTAGAAAATGCTCAAAAATATGTGGAATAATGTCTATTATAAATGGTAAGTATGTATGGATAAGAGATATAGATGTTGGGAAGTCAAAATGTGAGAAACATACCATTTCTACCAGGAAACGGCCTGGAGGCCGTTTCCCATGGCCGTTCTAGACCATTTTGTCAGCTAAAATGTTGAAACGGCCAGGGAACGGCCAAAGGCTATTTTCCAAGGCCGTTTTGCGCGTTTGGGTGATTTAAAACACGCGTTTTTAGCGTAAAAGATAGACAATATTATATGTTTCACCCTTAAACATTTCCCACCCGATTCTCTCTCAATCTAAACCCAAAAATCACTCCCCAACCATTCTCAAACATTAAAACCTTGCTCCCAACATGTAAAAACTGGCACACTCCCTCTCGAAACATCAACCGCTCGAACTCTATGGTTTTAGACTAGTTTTGACGAGGTAAGTCCCGATTTTTAGGGAAATTATATGTTAATTGATTTGATTTTTATGGGGTTTTGTTGGGTTTTTTGTGAGAAACAAAATGGTAGGTGTGTTTGGCTTGCATTATGAGTTTTTGTATCATTTAGAATCTTTGGGTTCTTAGAAAGTTAGGGAGTGCTTGGGAATTCTTGCAATGTGGTAAGTATAAGGATTAATAAGGTTAATATGGTTCACAATGCATGTAGGTATCGATTTTGGAAACTGAATTGGAGGACAGGCGACGGAATTTGTTTTTGAAGCTAGAGGTAAGTGTTTTATGACACTTACTTATAGCGGTTATGGATATGTTATCAAAATAAATTGATTATATGTTGGCATATAATGGATTGTTGGATTGTTAGACATAGAAGAATGATCGTGAAAGTATGTATTGATTGATGATCTGAAAACTTAATGCAATTTATGAACGTATGTGATGTTTTATATGATTGCGGAATGGTTGATAGTGTACATGTATAATGTTGTTTGGTTATGTTGAAATGGAAATACGAATGCTAATGTTGTGTTGGGCGTATGTTGGTATGGTTTTGCATATGTTAAGTTGAACGAATTATACTCTTAAATCCTTGAAGAATGGTAAATGAATATGTGTTGTGTAAATGGTTTAAGATTGAATTGGTTAATGTGGATACAAACTTGAATAATTAATGGAAGTTAAGGATAGGTTATGTTGAGCTTGTATTATGTAATGGAATTTGGATGAAGGTGTGAGAATAGTTCATTTATGATCGTTGTTATATTACGATTGAGGTTGTTGGTAAAAATCAAGAATGTGCTTATGTCACTGTGAACATTATGTTAAGTGATTAGTATGTTTTATGCGTTGTGAAAGAAATATGAATGATGACCATTTCTTAGTTGAGGATGTGCTTGTGAATGAATGGAATTTGTATATGGTATGTTGGATCATTGTGTTCTTTGCCAATGCTTAATGTTGAGTTCTTGAGATATGGAATGGTTGCAGTCATATACATATGATAAATGCACATGTTTATAAGTGTGTGAATGAACTTGAATGAAAGTTGTGTTGAGGACATGATTTGTGCATTACTTGTGATTATGGTAAAATGTGCTAAGGCACTTGGAAATGTGTTTCATTTCATTCAATCATATCATATGGATATGTCATAAGCATCGCGTTATGATCATGAAAGGGGATTTGCCAATCGAGTGAAAGCTCAAAATGAGAGGATTTGCCAATCGAGCGAAAGCTCAAAATTAAGGGGATTTGCCAACTTATGAGAGTGGACTCTCTCACGTGCACAATAAATAATTAACGACCCCAGGGCATGCATTGTCATGAATGCATTCATCCACCATTAGCATTGATGAATATGATGTTAATTTGGTATACTCAAGGTGTGAATAATTATATGTGTTACTATGTTTGGATGTGGAATGATTTTTTGAAATTGATCTTAAATAAAGTGGTTTGATGTATGTGTTTGTGCCATGGAATTGAATCTCGACTTGTTTGAGTTATTGTGAATTTAGTTGTTGTAAATGTGTATTGGATGAGATTAAATGAAATGGTATGTTGTGGTGTTTTGAGAATGTGAAAATGTATGGAAAATGTTGAGTGAAATGTTGGATTGATGCTTGAATGCTTGAGATGAGAAATGCATTCTGTTTTGTTAATCTGCAGGTGCAAACGGCCAGTGGGAACGGCCTTGTGGCCGTTTCCATGCCTGTTTCCCCTGAGAAA
>CANYCX012212318.1:0-15113 GCA_948193385.1 Breynia disticha f. nivosa | reverse complement strand
CCGTAAGTCAAGTGTGATGTAATAGAAAGTGTTGGCCAAAATCCTAAGTGAGGAACTTAGGTAGTGGAGTAGGTGTTTGATCCGAACCACTCTATATCGTGTGTCATTCTACTTTTATTTTCCACAAAAATTCTCAAACCTTATTAGCTCTATTCAACCCCCCCCCTTCTAGAGCTAATCTTATTCTTACATATCAATGATCCCTCATTATTATCACAAAAAAATCCAAGGCATCTAGGATAGATGGGACAACTCCTTGTCCAATAATGAACTTCTTAATCCAAACAGCTTTCTTAGCTACCTCAAACGCTTCTATATACTTAGCTTCTGTTGTACAATCTACCACTATGCTCTGTTTAGAGCACCTCTAGTTGATAGCTCCTCTATTCAAGATTAATATGCATCCCGATTATGCATCAGTGTAGCCTGTAACACTGAGCTCTTCTAGACCTACATACACTAAGAACAAGTCTTTAGTCCTTTTCAAGTACTTAAAAATTGTCTTAACAGTAGACCAGTGGATCTCTCTGGGATCCTATTGGAACCTACTAGTTATACTCAGTGCATGAGCAACATCCTGCCTAATACATATCATAGCGTACATAATAGAAACAATCTCTTCTTAGATTGTTCCATACTGAACCGCATCAATATCTTATCTATGTAATTTTCTTAACCTAGTCCTAAGAGAGACCGTGATCTATCTCTCTAGATCCTTATACCAAGTATAACCTAGCTTTCCTTAAGTCTTTCATTGAGAAACATGTATTCAACCATTGTTTAACTTGTTACAATACTAAAACTTCATTTCTAATGAGCAGGATGTAATTGACGTATAACACAAGGAACACTACCATGCTCCCACTGAAGTTTGGATATACATAAGGCTCATCATCATTCTTGGTGAATCCAAACTCCTCAATGGATTCATCAAAACGAATAGTCCAACCTCGGGATGCTTGCTTAAGTCCATAAATGGTCATCTTAAGCTTGTAAACATTATTAAAAAATGTAGGATCGACAAATCCCTCAGGTTGTTTCATGTAAACATCCTCGAGGAGGTTTCCATTGAGGAAATCCATTTTGACATCGATTTGCCATATTTCATAATTCAAATATGCAACTATGGCAAACAATATCCTAATGGATTTGAGCATAACTACTATTGAAAATGTTACATCATTGTCAATACCATGAACTTGTTTCAAACCTTTTGCCACTAGTCTACCTTTGAAGATACCTTCTGCCTTCTTTTTGAAAATCCACTTGTATTCAATTACCTTAGCACCTTCCAGTGGATCAATCAAGTCCTAAACTTGATTATCGTACATTGATTGCATTTTGGATTTTATGGCCTCTTGCCATTTTTTGAATTAGGACTTTCCAAGGCCTCTTTGGAAGAAGCAAGTTAATCATTATCAATGATCCTGATATTTTGTTTGTAAGTTACAATGAACCCATACCTTTTGGGTTCTTGATGTATACTACCTAATCTTCTAGGTACATGTGTAATGGGCTTGTTCCACAACTTTTTGTGGAGTTAAGTCCATCTCCTCACTATCTTGTTCAGGAACTTGTGTATCTACATCCTCTTATACAACTTTGAGTTGTACACCACTCCCACTATTTCTATTAAAAATAAATTATTTCTCTAGAAACACTACAATCCAAGCAACAAACACTTTTTTCTTGCTAGCATTGTTGAAATAATATCCCTTAGTCTCTTTAGAATACCCCATAGATAAGTATTTGTCTGTCCTGGATGAAAGCTTATTCAATGTTAACCTTTTAACATGTGTTCTGCATCCACAAATCCTTAGAAAAGACATTGTGGGTTTTTGTCCAGTCCATATCTCATATGGTGTCTTTTCAACTACTTTAGTAGGAGGCCTGTTCAGCAAAAAAGCTGCAATCTCTATGGCATAACCCTAAAAACGATATTAGGAGACCAATTTAAATCTTCATCGACCTAACCATGTCTAACTGGGCTTGGTTCCTCCTTTTTCACACACCATTACACTGAGATGTTTTCGGAGACGTGAGTTGTGGTACTATACCAGAATCTCGCAGATATTGGTTAAAATCTAGGCTCATATACTCACCAACTTGATCAAATCAAATAGCTTTGATATGTCAACCTAGTTGGTTTTCTACTTCATTCCTAAAATCCTTAAACCTTTCAAAGGTTTCTGATTTATGTTTCATTAGATAGATATAGCCATACCGATTATAATCATCAATGAACGTGGTGAAGTAGCTATAACCACCTCTAGCTTGTGTACTTAAAGGTCCACATACATTCGAGTGTATTAAATCCAATAGTCCACAAGTTCTCTGTCCTTTCTTTTTGAAAGGATTCTTTGTCGTTTTCATATGAATACATGATTCGTAAGTGTCTAATGATTTCCAATCAAAAGACCCAAGAGATTCATCTGTATAGAGCCTTTGCAAGCGTTTCTCATTTGCATGTCCTAAAAAATAATGCCAGAAGTAAGAAAGATTAATTTCATTGAACTTAGCTTTCTTATTTTCTATGTTATATATGGGTTCATAACTTCATAAGTCTAGGACATATAAACCGTAATTAAGGAATCCACTATACACATTACCATGACAAATACTCATCTTATTATTCTCAAAAAGAAAAGTAAAATTGTCATTGTCCAGGGATAAAACTAAAACAATGTTCCCACTCATTTTAGGTACATAGAAATAGTCCTTTAACTTTATCTCTATCCCCGAAGGCATACATAAAGTATAGTCTCCAATCTCAATAGCAGCCACTCTTGCTCCATTTTTGAATCGGAGATCAACGTCGCCCTTTGAAAACACTCTCCTATTTCATAGTCCTTTCACGTTGCAACAAATGTGAGACCCACATCTGGTATTCAATACCTACGATGTTGAAATAGAGATATTTATTTCAATAACGTAAATCTTTGAAGAAGATGTTCTCGCAATATCCTTCTTCCCTCCCAATGATATTGGTCAGTTTCTCTTCCAATGCCCATACTTTTGGTAATGGTAACAAATGTCCAAAGGAAAAGGATGAAAAACCATCCAAGGCTTTTATTGAGTTAAGACCTCCAATAAGGGCTTATAGACTTTCTTGGTTTTTCTTTTGTTTGCCTTTCCATTAAGTGGATTGGAAAATGTCCCTAGGCATTTGTTGAGGTACCACCTCTAATTTATGCTTTAGGTTCATTTATGTCCTCCCTATCCTACCCTTCATTTTATCCTTTTAAGGATTGAGCACAGGGAAATATTCAAGTTATTTGGATTCAAATTCATAGTCTATAAAGAAAATATTATCAAGGTCAGTTATGAGATCTTTAATCAAAGAACTTCCAATCAACAATGGATTAATATTCCTTTAAATAATCCACTTGTTAATGATTTGTTTTATGGGACTGAGATCCACCTTTTCCTTTGTCAAAGATTAGGCTACTTAGGTAGGAATCCATCTAATCATTTTTCCCAAAATGATTTCTGGTTTCTTATGGGACTAGCACTTTCGTGTCGGGTCACTTCCCATTAATTGCCTAGAATCAACGCATCGTCACAGACCCATGTTAAGTCGAAACCTACAATTAACATGCTAACCATGATACTAATCTACCTCCACTCTCACATGGGGGCATAGAAAGCATCAATCTTATCCCTACCTCACAAAAAAAGTCTAATGTGCCTAGCTTTGGCATGACCCATGCTTCGATGTTCGATGCCTTGGTAGTTGTTAATATAAGAAGGCAATTTAGTTGACTTACTATTTTCTAGATTAATTTTTTATGATTCAACGACTTAGCATGACAAGCGCATATTCAACATTTGATAAGAGTTTGCAAACATTCATCAACGAGTATAACATGCAAGATTCTAGGTGCGAAAATGTACCATTTTTGGGTTGGTCCTGCTTTTCTATATTAAATATACTCTAATGACCTAGACTAAGAAAATAGGCTCTGGAGGCCTTTACAAACTTAAATAATAAAATAGGCTCATAAAGCCTTTACCACAAAAAAATAGGCCCATGAATGCACCATGCAAACCATTCAACATACAAATTCCTAACACCCATCTGGGCCCAAGTGATGGGTCCAAAATCATTCATTGAATGAATGTACTCAACCCACAAGAAAAACACCAATTTATTTTGTGCCAAAAATAAAATTGATTCAATCTCTCTTTTACCATTTTACACAAATAACAAAAATAAGTGTAAAACTATATGAATGCAATTAATTCAAGAAAAATTAAAAAGACAAAAATGAAATTTCATCCACAAAATTTCCACTGTCCAATTTCAATTTGGTCCCTAAATTTTTATAAAAATCCATTTTAGGTCCATAAGAATTAAACTAGTTCAACTAGGTCATTAATTCTATCTAAAACCACCTAGTCTAGGGTTTTTTCTGTTTTTGGCCACTAATTAAAATATTCACAATAACATGAACCACAATCCCACATGTTCTATAGTAATTCATCCCCTCAAAATTTCATAAAATCACTTTTAGGCATAATTGATTAAAATTATGTCAAAATAGTGTTTAAGCATCACATTATGTACCTTGTTTTTCATTTTATGAATTAAACAATAAAGTAGCACGTGATCAGCCTTCTTTGGGACTAAAATTAACTTAAACCGTACTTTTTTAGGTCAATTTGAAACCCTAATTTACTGACCATCTCGTTCAGCCCCTGTTTGATCCAAACTAGTTGACTAATTAGGTCAAACATGTGTTAAATCATTATGGCAACCGCTATGATACCACTGTTGGGTTTTTTATTTGTCGAACAACTAATGGCAGTGGAAATAATCAAGAAAAACACATAAAGAACAGCCCAAAATCTCACCAAATTAAGATTAACAACATATATTGCTATAAATTCAAGACTACTTACGGAAATATCAAAACTTTAACGAAAAAGAACTTACTTTGCTCCCTTTCTTGCAATGTCGTGGGTGGTTTCATGCAAATACGTAACTACCATCTCAAAATACTCTGAGACGACCTTTGTGACACCTTTTCCAAGAACCACGAATGCACTTCCTCTACAAAACTAATGCACGGATTAGCAGAAAATGTGTACTAGCATAAAAAATAAATCAATTAACCTTTGTTTGTCAATCGGATTAGAATCTTGCAAAACGGAGGACACCACGATGTTCAAATGATATGATCAGCCCTTGGAAATCACGTCCTCCTTTAAGAAAAACCTAACAATCAACAAATTGATTTTAGTGGAAAAGCTCAAGGCCAAGAAGAGTGTTCAGAGGGGCGACACTCATATGTTTCAAGACTATGGTTTTAGTTTTTTTTATAAATAAGAATTTTAACTCAACAAGCATTTTAATCAATAATCCTATTGCCATTTGAACTTTGTTAAATGTTTATTCAAAATGAAATTCATTTAAAAACCATGTCCCTTTTCCATGACTTATAGTGGAAAAATTAGAAGATAATTTCTTTTAACTTATCTCACATTAACATTGTCTTGATTTAAGACAAACTTCCTAAATTTTCTCCTCTTTAACCACTTACATATTTTATTTAAGACGTCATATTTTATAAATAATCTTTTTCTTAAAAATCATGCAAGAAATGATAAATAATTTTTCTCATCCATATTAGGCCCAATTACCAAAATTGAACCAAATGCCCGATCTGGCCCAATAGTTAGATTTTTACCTAAGGTGAAAAACAAAAATTACCCCTTTTGGTTTTTCGTTATCCATGTGTAATCTGTAAGACTATTTAATAAATTTAATAAATTTAATAATCCATAAATCATGGGCGGTCTCTAGTAAGGCACTATGATCATCATAAATTAAATAGTTGACGAGCGGTGTCAACACCCCTACTACAACTCAAATTTATAAGGCATGTCTCGAACACCCTTACTTACCGCTAAATCGCTTTCTTAATCTCTATGACAAATCGATAAGTTCAAATAAATGACCTAATCATTTCATTCGGGTGCGGCCACGCTCTTCCTAATCTTGTCTATCAAGAGGCCAGTGATATCTGCTCTCATTTCATGAGAGAGTCAATCCCTTCACTTCACTCATACTTTTACTTTGATTCTTAGCATACCCAATCATACCCAAACTTGTCAACTTTTTACGGTCACGTTACGCACATGTCAAAGTATTCTAAAAATCACAATAAAAGACATAGTGATTTTAAGTCTAGGGATAAGTATTTGACATTGTAAATAGTGATCACTTTCCAAATACAATCTCCAACATTGCATCTATACACTTTGTTAGATATCTCAAATATCTATGACTCGTAGAACATGATCACTACAAAGTACAGACTATTCTTAATTCATTTCCATTCCCATGGTAACAAGTGACTAGGATATTTAAAATGCTAATCTCACAACTTCCAGGTTCTACTATCGAGGTCCTCAACCTTGATACCTCAAGCGCTTAATTAAAATTATTGAATATTTTATCACACACATACCATAAGTCAATACATGAAGTGATAAAATAATGTCTCATATTTTTATTGCTGAATAATAAAAGTTACAAACAATGTATTGACCTAAGGTTTACACTAGCAGGATAGTGCATGGATTAGTCCAAAATACGTTGTACCAAAGAAGGGAGGAATGAAAATTGTAGCTAATGAGAGGAAGGAGCTCATCCTGACTCATACAGCCACCGGGTGGTGCGTATGCATTAATTATTGCCAAGTTAATGACGTCACTCGCAAGGACCATTTTCCATTGCCATTTGTCGACCAAATGTTTGAGAGGTTAGTGGTTATTCATTTTATTATTTTTTGGATGGTCGTTTTGGTTATTTTCATATTCCAATTATGCTAGAGGACCAGGAGAAGGCAACATTCACGTGCCCCTATCACACCATTGCATACAGACAGATGTCGTACGAACTCTGAAACGCGCTGGCAATATTTTAACGGTGCATGATGGCAATATTCGACGACCTTATTGAAGACATAATGGAGGTATTTATGGATGACTTCTTTATATTTATGATTCTTTTGAGAAAACTTTACACAATCTGGTACGTGTTTTAAAATATTGTGAAGACACCAATCTGATGCTGATTTGGGAGAAAAATCACTTTACGGTCACCAATGGTATTGTCATAGGATAGATAATATCCATTCAAGGATAGACGTGGATCGAGCAAAGATTAAAACAATTGAAAATCTACCATCCCCAGAGTTTCCTAGGAAATACTGGGTTTTATCGTCGGTTTATTAAAGACTTTTAAAAAATTACCCCACCAATGCTCCACTTAATTGAGAAAGATACAGGCTTTGATTTTACTGAAGCATGTGTATCTGCATTTGAGTTACTGAAAACTAAATTGATTAATGCTCCCATTTTAGTTGCACCTCCTTGGAGTCTACCTTTTGACTTAATGTGTCACGCTAACGATTTTTCCATAGGCACTGTTTTGGATAGCAGCACGGTATACAGTTTTAACCTATTTATTATACTGGCAAGACACTAAACAATGCTCAATTGAATTACACCACCACAAAGAATGAGCTACTCATTGCTGTTTTTGCCTTTGATAAGTTTTGTCTGTATTTGATTCTTTCAAAAGTTGTTGCTTTCACTATCTATGCAACTTTGAAGTATTTATTGAATAATGTAGCGACTGATCATATGTCTCGTCTGGAGTTTAATTTGGAGATCAAAGACAAACAAGGAGCTAAAAATGTAGCGACTGATCATATTTCTCATCTGTAAGGCATTACGGACGATCCAACAATAAAGCTTCCACTCAATAATCTTTTCTTAATGAAGAACTGTTCACAATGGCCGAGTTGAGTTCTCAAGTCCCATGGTTTGTTGATATTGCAAATTACTTGGCAGCTGACATTCTTTCAAAAGTACTCTCCTATCAGCAGAAGAAGAAATTCTTCTCTGATGTGAAGTACTATTTCTGGGAAGAACCCTTTTATTCTATATTTGCGTAGTTCAGGTTATCGAGCGATGTGTTCCTTCCAATGAAGGGTGGTAGATTCTGAATCACTATCATTTAGGGGCCGACTGCAGGTCATTACAGCGTCAATCGCACAGTACAGAAAGCATTAGGGGCATGTTGTTACTGGCCCACTTTATATAAGGACACAAAGAGATATGTTTCCATTTGCAAGAATTGTCAATGCTCAAGTAATATCTCTCATTGCGTTGATATGCCTTAGACTGTTGTTGTTGTTTGCGAAGTGTTTGATGTATGGGAAAATGACTTGTCCATTCCCTGCTTCTTATGGTCATGTATATATATATATATATATTGGTTCTTGTAAATTATGTGTAAAAATGGGTTGAGCCTCAAGTCTTTGCCATAAATGATGAAAGAGTTACAATAAAGTTCTCAAAGTCGTTACTTTCTCGTTTCAGCCTACCTCGAGCAATTATTAGTGGCATGGGTTCACACTTTTACAACGGCCAGCTCTCAAAAACACTTAACAATTATGGTGTTACTCATAGAGTGTCAACTGCGTACCACCGACAAACTAGTAGTCGAGTAGAAGTTACTAATCGAGAACTAAACTGTATTTTACAAAAGTCAGTAGACCGTGATAGGAAGACTGGTCGGTTAAGTTAGAAAATGCCTTGTGGGCCTATCACACAAATGTTTAAATACCTATAGGTTTCACACTATTTTGGTTAGTTTATGGTAAGGCATGTCACCTTTTGGTTGAACTTGAGCATAAGACCTTTTGGGCCATTAGATTTGTGAATTTTGATTTGTCTATTGTAGGTACAAATAGAAAGTTCTTACTGCATGAGCTAAATGAATGGAGGATGGAGGCGTACGAGAATAGTAAACTGTACAAGGAACTCTCCAAACACTATCATGATTAGCATCTCAAACCTGTAAAAACTTTATCAAGGGAAATTATTTTCTTCTATAGAACTCTAGGTTGAGGCTCTTCCCTAAGAAGTTCCCACCTAGACAAAGATATATTCAAGGTAAATGGTCACTGCTTAAAACTAAATTATGGACAAGTTATCTAACACCTTGATATGGAATTTATTTCCCTTGCCTCTTTAGACACCAATATGATTTAGAGGTATCTGTCAGGCTCAACACGTTAAACTGAAGATTCTAATGACCAACCCGAGGTTTCTTTTATTATATTTCTGTTTGATGTTTTTGTGTTTGTTTGCCTGTGCTTCTAGGTTAGGGATTACAATTTGAAGTTTAACAAAGTACGTTTTCTAAAATCTGCACCATAGAGTTGATGCAGCAATGCTGAACGGCTTTTAAAATGGCTTACCCAGACCGTTTTGCTTCCCATTTTAAACATTCTAACATTCAAGTAGAACCAAATGATTTATAGAATGTTTTGGCCCAACCCATTTCTTTTCTTGTTTGACCCTTCTGTTTTTATGTTCGGTGAAGGATCCTCCTACCGCAAACAGCCTTCTTGGAAGTGCACGCATGGCCCAGATGTCCGCCCACAGTTAGCTAATATGCTCACATTCTCAAACAGAATAGACCATTAGCGACGCATGAATAACATAAATGATAAGCCATTTGCATCCATCCACCTACCCGACGAGGTGAGTTATAAAAGTTAGGCCTCTATGGCGACTACATGTTGTTCATTAGTGCCAGATAGTGGGATCGCCTCTTTTTGATTGACACCGCCCTTACTAGAAGTTGACACTGAAGTTTCTAGTGTCTTCAGGATAGTGGATGTCACAGATGAGTTTCTCTGTGACACATCATTTGTTGCATTTCGCACAGGCGACATTGACTATCTCTTGCCACTCCACACTTTTGCCGTGCGGATGGGCCTTTGTTCCATGAAGCTCATAGATGGGGGTCAGTACTTCAACTTACTCCACTAGTTCCCAGTGGGATTCAATATCACAGCCTAATAGAGGGAGCTAATTGGTCGTAATAAATTCAATTCGAGCAGATCAAAGGCTTCTCAGATCCACTCTCATTCTCTATGGTACATACACGAAGTCATCGCCGCCACCATATACCCATAGAGGGAGAGCATAGGAAATGTTACCACCTAGGATCTGTTATGCCTCAACAACATGAACCAGCACTACTCGGTTAATGTGGTGCACTTGTTAGCCAAGTCTATTATGGATCAAATGACCAGGGCGAGGATTACGACCCTCTTTGTGGGACACTATGCCACGCGACTATTGCAGAGCCTGGAGTACTTTGACAGTCTTCCCTGGATAATGGTGTTGCCTTTTCTCGAATACTTGGATAAGAGGTGTTATTCCACATGATGATGATAAAGTGATGGAGGATTGTTGATGGCTATGTCTATTGGTTGTAAGGCACTGAAGATGACGAAGCACCTTCGATAGAGGAAGAGGGACAAGTAGTCGAGGCTTTGGCACCAAGGCTCCACCACCACCTCCTCTATATGATCATCCCTCCCAGTTCAACCAGATTCTAGAGCTACATTAGCGTCATGCTCGCCACGATCCAGATGCACTAGAAGGCAATTTATAGAGAGCATATGGGCCAGTGTGGCTACATCTATGCACTAGAGCATCATGTTCACCATATGTTCCAACATATGAAAATTAAACTGCCACCCTACCAACCACTGCTACCATATGCGCAGTACTACCATCCTTATCCCCAGTACTACCAGGCGTTGCCACCACATCCAAATGAGCATGACAAAGTGGATGATGTTGATGACTAAGGGTGTTGAGATTCCCCTCATTCTGACTTTTCTCTTATTGCATTTTGTTCTAATTTTTATTTTTCATGTCACTGAGAAATATTACTTTATGTTGCTTATGTCTATTTTTTTCATTTTGGAGGTTTTCTTTTCCCTTTTATCGTATTATACTTGACAGTTATTTACTTTATTTCTGTTTAATGTGATTTCTATCTTTTTCTTTTTTTGTTTTCTTTTCTTTTTGCTTCAAGGGTTGACTTTTCATGGTCTTATTGTTTCTCTTTGTGGTTGCCTTGATACTCGCTTTTAAGGAAGTCTTCCACAATTTTTCATTTTTATTCTCCTTTATCTTCTTTTTCTCTTTAACATTGGGGACAATGTTTGGCTCTAAAGTGTGATGAAGGGGGTTCATTAAATGAAAATTATGTATGTCTTAATGGAATACCTAGGTATTAAATTTCTAGCCAGTGATGATTTTTTTCAGTCGAGTGGATTATTTTCAATCACTTTGTCATAACTATCAATGTCCTTTAGAAAGAAATATGACTTTTTTTATCAAATAACAGTGCATTTTTGCATTCTTAGTAGTATCCCAACGTTGAGCACGCCAAAACAATTTTTTGATGTGTTTTGACTCTTATCTTACAACTGTTCATAATTAACATTACTTTTACTATCTTATGAATATTTGTGGCTGACTGAAAGTGAGATTACTGATTTAAGGGTTTGAAAATATTCCCTTGCTCGATTGAACCTAAACTCAATAAGCAACAAAGAAGGTAAAGCTAAAAGTAAAGCTCTACTCCTCTATCTGTTAACTAAGACATGAGTATGCAAAGGACCTCTGTCACGACATTTCTTGTGTAAATGGACACAACAACCAAAAGTGGGTGGTCTTCACGTAAAAAGGGAAGTTGTTCGTGATAGTGGAAAATGAAAAATAAAGAAAATTTTATAAAAAATGAGTTTGTAGCAATCAAGCAAGTGGAAAGATGATCGAGATGAAGCATAAAAAACTCAATAACACCAGTTAATAAGGGAAAAATTCAAAATTTTTTGTCATGCTTGTTCTTAGTTTCTCATATCATGAGACCAATGCACTGTATTTATATTACAGTCATAGTGGTATAACTTAGTAACAGTGGTATGATAAGTTTTGAAACTCTTCTGAATTTGGTTTACACACACGGGATCTTCTCTAAGTTGTAATTATGTATCTGTTGAGTGGTCAACCTACCAGTTTTTGTCTAGTGACCATCGTTGGTTATGCCTTATTTTTTGACTTATGCTCCTTGACTATATCTGAGACTGCATAAAAACTTATGATGCTAGGTGAATCGAGCATGTGTATTATTTTTGTCTATGATTTCTCACTATTTGCTTGAAGAAAACCAAAAGCTTCAGTGTGGTGAAGTTCGATAAACATCATTTTGAACTCATATTTCATATCTGCTTTCATGACATTTATCAGGTTTTCAACCAATTCGACAACATTCTGTATTATTTCTATGATTTTTATGTTTTTGGGTCACTTGTGAAACTTTACGTGTAAAAGGGAAAAATTTGAACTGAAACGGAGCAAAATAGCAAGAAACATGCGAGCAGAGGATGGAAATGGCTTGCAGAATGGATAACCCAAACCGTTTTCTAAACTTTTTTATTTCCACAAAGTTAAAGAAATAGTTCGAGGGACCAAGCGACCCATGAAACAGTTTACCGCAAACCATTTCCCAAATTGTTCGGTTCTACTGGAAGAAATAGAAGGTTTTATGAAGAATAGAATGAGTTGAAGAATGGCCTCTCTTGGTCACTTCCCAAACCATTTCATCAAGATAGTTTATGCTGGACTCTAGCAAATTACATGTGAAACAGTTTGCCAGCCCATTTTACAAGTTGTTTCTAATTTATTATGCTGATTTAGGGTTCATATATAAATAAGATTTTAAAAGAAATTAACAAAGAACAACTTATAGCGGGAGAACATAGAGATTCGAGTTGGGAAACCAACACAAAAAGAGATTTTTGACATAGACTGTAGGATTATTGACTCTTGTAAGACATTCCATTGGTTATTTTCCTATCCAAATGAATGCTTTTTTCTATGGTTGTTATCTTAGCCATAGGATGAACTAATTCTAAATGGATATCTAGATCAGACGAATCCTATGATCGATTATTTGTTATGACATTGATTGGTTAATGTTTTAATAATATATATTAAGATTCAACCATGTTGTTATTACATGCTTGAACTTGAGCTAGGTTTTTGACTTCATTTAGGTTAATTGAGAGATTTTCATATGAATTATGTCTTGTATGGTTAAAGGAAGTTGTCTGTGGTTCTAGAGATAGAATTACAGAACTTCTCTGTATGATACTTTAGTGTAGAGCTAATAGAGGAATGTATGGAACAGTAAAGCTGTATTAGAGGTTTTAGTTTAAAAGAGATTTTGACTAATCAAGTCAAACTTAGTTGTTAATTTAATCGAGAGATACTTTAACATAGAATAGACATTCTTTCAGTCCAGTGCTCATTAATATTTGATAATAATTAAGTCATGCACGTATGAAGTCTTATGAGGAGTCGAGTCTAGGTATCTGCTTGTTCTTATTTGAATTTACTGAGTCCTTTTAAATGATTTTCATTTTTAATGTCTTGATTAATTTAAATTTTAACCACCCTTTTTAGTTACCAGTCTTATTGACAAATATCATTTTTGTTCGATTAGATGATAAATCAAATTGATAGTAGTAGTACTTATCTGTCTTTGTGGGATCATCACTTGATATTCCAATTACTTTACTATTGTTTGATAGGTACACTTGCCTAGCAAGTCGTGGTATTAGTACCGTTAGGGCATATCAAATATCAAATTCCATCCTCTAGAGTATCATGCACACATTCAAACAAAATCCATTATAGAAAGAGTGATACCTCTTCTTTCTTCTTTTCTTGATTAATCAAATGGTAAGAACAGGTGTGAGAAAAAGATATCTCTTTTCTTTATTCAGCGAGATGCTTCAAGAATAAGAGAGGGCTTCTTATTTTTTGAATAAAGTGTTAATGCCTTAAGGAGAGATGAAGAGAGGGGTAACACACCAAAGAGAGATAGAGAGAGAACAACCACTTCTTATATTAGAGTTAGGGTTTTATTCTTCCCTTATCATTATACAAGAATGTAGGCTCCTTAACCTAAAATGATGGAATTACATAAGGCATGGCAAAGTCATCCTTATTAAGTTAATTCCTCTTTAATATTCCAGTGACACTAAAATTTTAGATAAATAATGAAACACATTATAACATTTGAGTATGGCCATACACTTCTTTGCTCACAAATCAATTATACAGTAATTCATTTACAGTTTCATAAAGATTTTAGGTTTAAGAACATAAATGTAACACTTGAACAATGAGAACCACTTATGACTCAAAACCATGTAATGTTCTTATTTGTGGATGTAATTTAAATACCATATCCTATACATGTATCCATGACTCCTAAATGGTACAATGTACCCTTAAGTTCTGTTGGATCAAACCCAATGAGTCAAAAAGAATATGCCATTCTTAGTTCACCTACATTCTCATAGTAGTGACTGACAAGGGATAATTAGAATATAATCTCTTGATTCCTTCTCCTATAGACATAAGTGTCATATATGCCAACTGTAACACCCCAAAAATTGTAACTAAAATATTCAAAAAAAGCTAACACATTAGTGTCAAAAGGCCTTAGGAACAACCGGCGTAAACCATTTCCCAAACTATTTTGAATGCAAACATGGAAATAATGTCACGCTGACAGTAAAGGAAATAAGTAGGCAAACAGTTTGTGTAAACCGTTTGGACCTGTCGGGTTTTAAAAATAGAAATATGTAAAACATTTGTTAGAAAAAACGTAGAACCCATTAGAGACACCCGACTTTTAGACTTTTCCTAGCTCAAAACCCTCTCATTTTAGAGCCTAAAACACCAAATCTAACCCTAAAACCCCAATATGGAGAGATTCTTGGCCTAAGGAATGAAGTAACCAATTATTTTTGACAAAGAAGAAACGTAACCTCTAGCTCAATACTTAAGGTATTTAGGGTTTTGAGCCTAGTGTAACATCCTAGAAAAATTTTTATATATTAAAATGAAGTCAAATAAATGTGTAACCTTTAGTATATAAAGGTATACGAAAGGTTGGCGTAAAGTTGACACGAAAAAATAAAGAAAAATTGGAAAATTCTAAAAAATGGAAGTACGCGCAGTGGCATATGAGAATGCGGTCTGGACACGACTACGCGTTGTAGAACCGACCACGCGTACTAAATGGTCGACCACGCGTACTTTACCTCCACCCCGCGTACTATTCAGAATTCTGGAAAAAAAATATAAGTTACGAATTTTGAAGAGGCAAGAACATTCTTGCTAATTCTAAGATGGTTTCTTCAGAGGAAAAA
>CANYCX012211872.1:0-10103 GCA_948193385.1 Breynia disticha f. nivosa | reverse complement strand
AATCAATATGGCTTCGAAAGATCCTTAATGAGTTGTAATATCGACAAAGAAAGCCTACAATAATTTTCTGCGATAATAAGTCTACGATAGCATTAACAAAGAATCCAATCTTTCATGGAAGAAGCAAGCATATTGACATTAGATTCCACTACAATCGAGAGTTGGTGAAAAACAAAAGAGATAACAGTTGAGCATTGTGCTTCAAAAGATCAAAGAGCAGACATATTCACAAAGCCACTTAAAGCGGATCGATTTTTCAAGTTAAAAGGAATGCTTGGAATGACTAAACCAAGTTTAAGGGAGGATGTTGGAAATTAAACTTGTTTTAGTATTTAGAATAATGTAGAAACCTAGATTTATCTAGAATTAGGAAGAGATATACTTAATCCTTAAGTAAGACAACTAATCATGTTGAGGATGGAGAATTCAACTTGAACACAAACTCTCCACCTCCTCATTTGCCTATATATAGGAGAGACTTCTCTTTATTCTTGAAACACCAAGAAAGGGTGAGGTTAGAGAGAAAAAAAAAACTCCAACGAATTTGTAGAACGGGTGTTATTTCTTGTCTCTTATATTTATAAAGTAGTCTTTCAAAATTAATACAAATAGAATGTTTCTATTCTCAAAGCAATTATAACCTTTAGATTGCCAACAAAGTATATATATATGTAAACCACTACAAAATATTAAACTGCAATATTTCGTTTCCTTCTTTTTTTTTGTGTCATTTATGTTCCATTTTGTTATATTATTACAGCAAATAAATCTGGCCTCTCTTTGAGCACTTCTTACAAACCACTATTATTCGTCTGTCATCGGCGAGTAGTTGATTTTTCACCAGCGGTATTCTCTCCGGTCACATTCTCATCTTAACTATTACTCTCTCATATATTCCAATTCCGATCTCTCAAAAAGTCCTAAGAAAATCACACTGAATCCTGAATCTTGGCTTCAATTTTTAGATTTTGTCAACTAAGTGTTTGACATGATGCATCTTTGAGTTTGATCAAGTATTTTTTTTTGCCTTGATTTTAGTCAAATTTCTGAGTTTAATGCTCATTTAATCCTCTTCTTGACGGTGATCAATTTTTCTTAATTAATTCTCACTTGATTGAGTTTTTAATTTAAGTTTAGTGCTTTTTTTTTTATCTTGTCTTGATATTAATTATTTAGTTTGATTGCTCATACACTTGTAAATTTTTCTTTCTTAATTACAACTTTAATGTGGTATACTAGTTTTTATTTGGTTGAAATTTCAATTTGATTTGTAATAATGAATAATTATCATGAGTTTTTTTATGACGGTTATATCTTTTTTTTATTGATGTTTGAAATTATTTTTTATGGATGTTTGAAATTGTTTTTGATTGATATTCAAGGTAGATTTTGTGAGTCACCATTGTCCATCTTTGAAGGAGGGAGGAGTGTTAAAGATTTTATTTAGTTAGCATGATTAAAAAATACAAATATTAAAATTGGTTATAAATTGTTAGTAATTTTGTTAGTTTGTTATATTTTCAAATACTAATTTGTTATAGAGATTGAAGTATACATGTAAACAACCATAAAATATTAAAGTGAAATATTTTGTTTCCTTCTCTTTTTGTTTGACTATTATTTTTGTTCTTTTTGTTCTATTTTATTATTAAAATCTTAAAATTGAAAGCCAAAACTTAAAATGATATAAAATAATTTTTTATTGAAGCATCAATAAATAAAAATATTACTATTTTATTAACAAACTCTAATCCTCGGAAACTCTTCAAACTATAAAATCCAAATCATGAACCCTATATCTTAAAAACACACATCCAAATCTTAAATCTCAAACCTCTAAATTTCAAACCCAACTAAGATTAATTATCCAAACTAAAATTTAAACTTAAACCCCAAACTCTAAATTGTTTAAATTAATTTAAAAAATATTCAAGAGTATCTCAATACAAACACAGTCATTCTAACAAATATTTAGAAAATTTTATTTTCTACTAAAATTTATTGAAAAGACACCATATTTGAAACTAGACTAGACCCCTATCATCTGTGAACAACAAAATACAAATATTACAGACTTCCTCAAATTTAGGGTGTTGATTATCATAATTTTTTTTTTGTCTAAACAGCAAACTGTTTTTATATTGATTCATCTTGGTATTATAAATCATTTGCATTTGCAATATATGATTCACAATTTCAGTGCTAGTTTGCAATTCTATGATTTTAAATAATATTTTGAGTAACTCTAACTCAAGCTTCTTTAGAATGATTCATGATTTCAGTGCTATTTTGCAATCCTATGGTTTTAAATAATAAGTCAAGTGTTTAATGAAGAAAACTACCATATCTCTAGAAACTGAAACCCAAGTCATCATCACATCCCTCATTCCATGTGCTCAAAAAACTGAAGAAAAAAGCTGGTGGGAGTGTAGAATGCCTTCGCATTAGATTTCCTGTTATAATTCTTAGGGCTGGTGGGGATTACATCACATGCACTTAGAAAATCGCAACTTGAACAGAGATCTCTGGACACTCCCTTCCACATTTGTGCCGTGTCCCCATTGAAATGGTATTTTAGATACCATATCTTCCATCGTCGAATATCGGAGATCCCTGTACCCGGTCATAACGAGAACATGAAACGAATTGCCCAATACTAAGAGCTGAGGCCCCTCACATGAGCTTATACTAAGTTATTGTTGGAGCCTTGGAGGAACTTGGTGAAAAATTAACGACCGATAAAATCAGTCCATAACCTAATAGAATATCGTGAAAAAAAAGCACAAATTATGAACATTTTCTGCTATTATTCAGTATGGAGCAAGAAACTAAGTTCGCCGTACAGAAATGCAAGTCCTGATAAATAATTTCTATGTACAACAAATGAGGGAAAAAAATCTATATTAAAGAAAAAAATGCAATGACTGGCAATGGAATTGCTGAGACAGCACAATAACTGGGACAATCACAAGTAGTTTGTTCAGGAAGTGGGCTTGTTCAAACTCTTGTACATGTTGTCAACCATATTCTGCAGAGAAATTCTCTCATCAGTACTGTAACTACATATTGATCAAAGGAGCTATAAACTCAAGTAGGCAAGTCAAGTCATTAAACATGAAACTTACCTGATAATATTTGAGCAACTGAGGCCTCTTTTTCTTGAATGTTGGAGTTAGAAGATCACGTTCAATGTCAAATGGTTCGTGATCAAGGTGAACAGCTTTTATGAACTCAAAACCTTTCAGCTGCAACACGTAAAATCAAGTAACAATGAGATATGGTTTAGTGTTTGGAGAATGGTTTACACAAAAGCAGAGAAAGCAAGTAGAACCTTTTTCTCTTTCCCTGTCTTTGTGAGCTGTTCCAGTATGTACTGCTTTGCCTTGGGATTTACACAAAGGGATTTGAAATCCCCGCTTATGCCGTTTTCTTGAGCCCAATGTTCAAGTGCTTGCTGGTTGGGGTTAACAACAGCTACCAGGCTCGATTCAAAGCTGTTTCCGTAAACCCATATCTGACATTGAAGAGCAGCGCAATAACATTAATCAAACCTCAACCAGTCAACCAACACGGGAATAAAAGTACACCCAACATCGGAAACATGTCCAGACATTGCACTTAAGAAATGTGGCAATGGGTAATACTTGAAGGATTAGAAACACTTACCGAATCAATATCAGGCACAAGACCATAAATGTTTTCCAAATTTTCAACAGCAACATATTCTCCTTGTGAAAGTTTGAAAATGTTCTTCTTGCGATCGATAATTTTCAGGCTTCCATCCGCCTGCCATTCTCCAATATCTCCTGCGATATATCAAATCGCACAACGTTGTAAAGAGACGAGTCAAGAACAACTGAGACATCCATTAATTTATTAGTGTAGGCTAACCTGTGTGGAACCACCCATCAATCAAGACCTCTTTGGTGAGATCTTCACGCTTATAGTATCCTGCAAACAAAGTATCACCCCTTACGCAAATTTCTCCACTTGGAGTACTTCCAAGAGCGTCATATGACATTTCAGGGACAGATTCTAGGCAAACATCCACATTGGGTACAGGAGGGCCTACAGATCCAAGCATCGGCATTTCATTTGGTAGTGAGACAAAAGTGCCTCCACAGGTTTCTGTCAGACCTGCAATCACAGAGATGTAATCATGTAAGAACTGGAGAACTGTAATCACAGACAACAAATAATAAGAGGGAACAATGTATAATTACAACATTTCAAAAGTAGATGGCACATAGCAGAGATTGAATACCATATCCCTGCATAACATAAGCACATGACACCACACGCAGATAAGCTTCAACATGTGGAGCAAGAGGTGCTCCTCCAGACAAAATAAGTCGCACATTTCCTCCCAATCCTTGCTTAACCTGAGGAAACAGAGATAGAAATGTTCGGTTTTGCTACTTGCTACTATATTCATAAGATTTTAAGAGAAGACAAAAAGAAGGATCCTGACTTTATTAAAGACAATTTTGTCGCAGATTGGAGATGCTTCATCATGTGCCTGACCCTTCTTCATGCCATTTAATTTGCTGCAGCGACAACAGATGAGCCAATCAGAGTCCATTGGTGTAACCACAAGAAAACATGAAATGAGCAGTAAACAACAAACCCATGTGCTCATATCAGTCCAAGGAAAATGAATTAAGTATCCAGTTTGCCAATAGAAGGAATGAATCACTCATTTAATTCACTCACAACCAATTCAACGCAAGGGAATATTTAAAAGGGACATCAACTGGTGATAAGAATGGGGGGATTCGAAATGGGTTTAAATACCTAAATAATGTAGTTTCTGAAGGGTAGGGATTCCTAGTTGCAGAAAACAATAAAGCACTGATGTATGAAAGCTTGAATTATTAAAATCAGGAGTCGGGATTGACAGTTTGTGCATAGTCTAAATCATCTAACAAGACCAACCATAAAAACATTAAAGGAAGATTAGAAACTCACTATGAGTATGCTGCACCGAACAATGTCCGTTTTAATAAGCCTCCTGAACTGATCTTCTGTGTCAAACCTGGAAAGCACAAAAGGCCGTATTTTGGTTATTCTTGAGCATTCAAATTTAAACTGCAACCGGAGATTTTTTTAAAAAAAATGATTATTCTCTATTCAATCAGAACATATTAATATTTAATATTAACAGCCTACAGCAAAAGAAGCATTTTTTCATGTTACAGTGATTTAGAAACAAGTTTACTATTTGGGAAGTACTAAAATTAAGTTCAAAAATATTGTGCATTCAAAAATGGTACCTGTATAAATCCTATCCAGAACACGTGGTACAGCACAGAAAATACTTGGTTTCAGCTCTCCGATATCTTCGAGCAATAACTTAGCATCCTGCAAACATGAAGCAACCATATAAATATTGAGCAGCAAAGTAGCCTAAATACGCACATTATATCACATGCTGCCGGCACACACACACCACATAGGGAAAATGGTTATGCCCTAATCATTCTGCTTACCCCTCGCCAAAACCCTATAGCAGCACCTTGCGATATGAAAAACTCCTCTATCACCCTATCAAATATATGGGCAAGAGGAAGGTAAGAGAGATACACATCCTTCGTAGTCAACTGCAAGATTAGGAGAGAAAACATCAGAGTTTTGCAACATTTTAATTTAAAAGGATTTATAACAAGTCAATAAATCAATGCATTTGATGTACTAATTTTTCTTTCTTTCATTTTTCTCCCTCTGAGTTTGGAGGTTCACAGAGAAACTAATTTCATACAATTCATGAATTCAATAAACAGTATCCGACTCTTCAAATTGCCACACAGGTTAAGAAAAATGAAATCACCTGCTCGTTGACACTCTCTAATAGCTTTTTCACGCCACCAACTAAACAAATGATGCTTTTGTTTGATATTAAAACTCCCTTGGGGTCACCAGTTGTTCCACTGGTATACATTATTGTACAAATGTCACTTTTCTTCTTCTCTGGGAGCTCATATTCTTTGTTTTCCCCCTGCAAGGAACACGAACAGATGTCATTACTCAATGTTATTTGTACTTCAGCATCAAAAGGAAAAATAAAAACAAAACAACACACTTTACGGGAAACAAACATTTATTTTTCTCTCCATAAATGCTAACAGAAAAGAAATTATAGTGGCATCAATAACAAAAGTACTGACTGTCTAGCAGCTTAGCAGCTAGAAGAAGTCAATGAAATACAGTAAAAGGACACAAAAAAGGTTGAATCAGAACATCTTCCACCGAATAAAAACATACCAATCTCAATTTTGCTTATGGGTAAAGACTATAGGAAGAAATTTTGCTTCCGAAAAGAAAAAATTAATCAGGAGAACAAATGCAATAGAGAATAACCCACCACTTTCAAAAATTCGTCCCAAGAATACGCAGCTAAGCCAAATTTCTGAATTTCTTCTCTTTGTTCAGTTGTAATGTTGCCAAAGCTCACAATAGCTGTACAGTAAAGTAAATGCCATTAATTTTAAATTAGAGATATATATAGGAAGTCATACCAAAACAAAAAAATGAGCTTACTTTTCAAGTATTGGGCTGCATTTGGAAATGTTTTCAACAGCTGAAAATGCAGACGAAAAGTACAATATCAATGTGTGAATCGGCTAATACAAAACAAATTTGGAAAAGCAACAGTTTTCAAAAGATTTTCACTGCAATAAAACAAATACCTCAGCAATTTTCTTTTCTTCCACAAATGCAATTGTGACTTCTGAATGACATATGATAAATTCCACCGCTCCAGCACCTAAAATATAGATCACATACAATATAAAGATAATTATAATGCAAGTTGAGAACACCAGAATTCTCGATATCCATATGGCTCAACATTTGGAACGATGATTTTAATATGCCAAAACTGTGACAATTTCCGGGCATGAATTTGCAGCGTTGCAGGTAAATGAGGCTCACTATTCACTATGTGCTTCGAATTTATATGATCAATGCTAGAAGAAAACTCAAAGATCCTTACCAAGAGTGTCATACAAAGGAACACATAAAAGCCCGTGAGCATTGCATGCCTGCAGCAATTGTGGCCATAATTTAGCATTAAAAAGAATCATATCAAACTACAAAATCAATGATCCACGTTCTAAACAAAAAAAAAATTAGAATTTTCCGTATCATCATTGTCACTAATCACATAATTTATTAAAATTCAAACAAATTGGTCATCTTTTTTAAAAGTGGTTTGATTAAGGATGATTAAGTTCGTAACAGAGACACAAAACATGGAAAAAAAAACACTGAAGCCACAGAAAATTTCCGCAGATTCAACAACCTCCACAACACCATAAGCAAAATAAATTCTCAGATTGGATTAGACACACAGTATGAAGACAAAAAAGTAACACTCAAAATTCATTAAAATACGAGAACAAAAATGTAGAACACATTCTCAAGTCTTGTTCAATAAAACAGTGAAAAAACTACCTCCATGCTCATTATCCACTCTGGACAGTTTGCACCATAAATACCACATTTCTCTCCCTACAAAAATCACAACACAATGAAAAATTACAACTTGTTTTATTCACCAACTAAAATCCAAATTGAGCACATAAATATTTCAAAAAATTATTAAATTCAGAAATTTACGGGTTGAACTCCACAAGCTCGAATTGAATTCCCAACTTTCACAACTAATTCATACACTTCCTTATATGATTGCCACACATATTTTCCAGCCTACAAAAAATAAAATTTATTAATAAAGGTAAAAAAAATCCAAAATGAAACCAAAAAAAAAACAGACAAACCTTTCCATCAACAATTTGGCGTCTACCAAGCATTAGGTTATTTGGATATTTCTCAACAGTCAATCTGAGACAAAAAAAAAATCACAGAAAAATCGAGTCTTGAAAAGCTGACTTTTTAAAAGCTTTGACTTTTATTCTTTCTTAACAGAAGGGAGAAATGATTACCTAAAGACGTCCCAGCAACTGTCCATTCCATGGGGAGGAACAGGAAAGCCGTCCTTAGCGAATGCACTGCGATAAACCGGGCCGATCGATGGCTTTCCGTCAGAGGCAGGCTTGGCCTCTTCGACCTCAATTAAGTATTTTCTTTCGTGAGACATTGTGAAGATTGAAACGGCGTCGGTTTGGATATTGGAGAGTTATTAAAGAGTGGGAGTAGAGACGTAGAAGCAAGTGGTTGCGGGAGTAATAGGATAGGAGAGGAGAGGAGAGGAGAGGTGGTGGGTCTTTTATACGTTAAGAAAAATAAAGAATGGGGTGTGAGGTGAGGGTATTTTGGTAAGGAAAAAATAAAGTGGGCGTTCTTTGACTTGTCGTTGAGAGAGAGTTAAAATCTGATTAGTTATGTGTAGATTCGGTCAACAACTTCCTTCCTCCAACCTCTGTTCTTCTTTTGGTCATTCAAACTCTAACGTAATAACTTTCAACATAGCATCTTAAAGAGAGGAAAAAAGGGGAACCGGAATCGGTAAATCAGAATCGGAATTGTCGATTCGAAACGGCCGGTTGTAAAATCGGAACCAGAGCTGAACAGTCGGAACCAATTTAGGTGCGATCTCAATTTTAGTTCCATGTTTGAAGCGACTATTTAATTCATTTTTAATGAAAAGAAGAACCTAAATCGTTGAACTGAAACCGAAACCGTTTGAGTTGAACCGTCTATTCAGTACAAAATTAAACTGCCACGAACTAGCTAGTTTAGATTTTAGTTCTAGTTACCATTCTAATTCCAGTTCTGAACCGATTTATATAACCAAAATTTACTCATGTTTTAATTTTTCGGACTAATCTCTAAATTAATATACTTAATTACTATAATTATAAAAACATGTAAAAAAAATTAAAAATATAGTTAGCTAAAATAAATTTTAAAATATAGCAATGGTGGGAATTTTTGTAATCTCTTAATTAGTTTTTACAATATTTTTTTATTTGTTTCACACATGTTAGTCAATTAAAAACAATCTTGGGATTTGTTTAAAATTACTATTGAAAATTACTTTTGCCGTAGAAAAAATTGTTATTTGTAAAATTGTTGTTTGAATAATCAGTTGACCGTTTGGTAACATATTATAACAAAACTACTATTAAGTTAAGTGTGAAACTATTTTAAATTTTTAATAAAAAATATTTATATAAAATAAATTAACAAAAAATATAATTTAAAAATAAAATATTAAAATTAAAAAAATTATTTTTTGTATAATATTTATTTTAATTTTATAAATAAAACATATTTAAACTTAAAATTTTTATCATAAAATAATATATTAAATATATTAAATTTTATAGAAATTAAATTAAAATTAAAAAATTATTTTGTTAAAAAAATAAAATATTTAGCTTAAAAACAAAAAACAACGTTTTGAGAAAACATCAAATACTATTTTTTTTAAATAACAGTTTTTCACTAAAAGCATTTTTAACAAAAGTAGCTTTTTTCTTCATCAATTAATTTATCTTGTAAATATTTTTAGCCGCTAATGAGCGTATTATTGAGGTTAATTGGGATTCAGAATCATTTTTCGTACAATTTTTTTTAAGTTCCAACTTTTTTACTTTGTATTTTTATTTTAACATGAAATTAATTTTTATAAATTTAATGTTTTATAGATTAACAAAACTGAAAAAAAATATTCTAATTTTTTGTCACTATTAATCTAACACATTCTGCTGAATGTTGTAAAAAATTTAAGTTACTTTTGCAATTTACTCTCTGTTTTTAAATAATTGTTTTTTTATAAATAAACATACAGATTAAGAAATAATTTTAATAAGTAAAAAAAGACAATTTTACTCTTATTTAAAATTCAGTGTTTTAATGCATTCATTGTTGTAGTATTAGAAAATATTTAATACTAAAGAGTTTTTTGGTATTAGGTTTGAAAAATCGACGTTTTTGCAATTTTTAGATAATGAGAACAAAATTTAAAGAAGGATAATTTAAGAAAAAAATGTGTTAATTTTTTAAAAGTACACTTAGCCTTTGTTTGGATTGGTGGAATTGAGTGGGAAAAAAGAGAAGGAAAATTAAAATTTTCTAGATTTAGTTGTTTGAATGAATAGAAATAATTTAAGAAGTAAGAAAATGAAAGGAAATAATAT
>CANYCX012211358.1:0-10570 GCA_948193385.1 Breynia disticha f. nivosa | reverse complement strand
TGTTGGAAAATAGAGAAGAGAAAAGGAAAAGTGGGTTATCCCACATGGAATAAAAATGGAGAGAAAGATGTGTATATATGTAGGAATGTGGGGTTTAAGAACAAGCCAATTGGTTTTGTTCAAGTTAGTCCCCACACTTCTACATATTCCACTTTGGTCCTCTCGAGTTCGACAATGCAGCAACGCTCCCGACTACGACCCATCACGCAAGCCCGAGAAATTTCCAAGAAGAACATCATAAAGAATTAATGATGAAATAATAGTAACAGTGCTAATATAAGGAACAACAACTTTTTCTTGATTACGTAAATAAACATAAACTTCCTTCATAGTCTTATAGGAAGAAAACCATGCAAAATCATAAGCCAAATGATCATTGGCACCACTGTCAATGATCCAAGAAGATAAAATACTTTCAAGATTTAAAGAGGAGAATGAAGCAGTTACAGAATGTATTTGTGGAGTATGAAATGATGTCAAGGTAGTTGATGTGGTTGTATCTGGTGGAGTATAGGGTGTAATTGTGTTACAAGGTGCTAGTGTGGTAAAAGGGACATTGGAAGGTTCTTGATGAGAAGTAATGTGAGAGGGCATAGGATATGGTGGTGTATATGTTGTTTGAGGCAAAATAGGAACATTAGAAGGTATTTGAGGTTGCGTATAAGGCTGTTGTGGTATTGTTGATAGAATAGGCATAGAAATCTCCATGAAATTGACTGTAGTAGATCTTTCAATAGGATAACCATATTTCCTATAGCAAGCATCAATAGAATGTCCTTGAATTCCACAAAATGCACAAATAGGTCGATTTGCACCATAAATACAACCAAATCTTCCACCTCCTCTCGGACTACGTCCAAATCTTCCACCAATTCTTCCTCCTCCTTGAGGATTAAAAATCGCTCCATTAGCAAAAACTAAGGAAAATACTTTCGTAATTTCTGGCAAAGTTTTTCGTAACATTATCTGAGAACGAACATTAGAGAAAGTATCATTGAGACCTCGTAAGAAACTTGCCCTTTGATCAACATTCTGATAATGCCTCAAAACTGTAAAGCCTCCAAATTCACAAGTACTTAACTAGCATGGATTAGGTCTCAGCACATTCAACTCATCCCATAGTATTCTTAATTGCGTGTAATACTCAGTGATAGTCTTTGTAGATTGTTTCAAAGAAGAAATTTCTTATTGAATAACAGTAAAACAAAATACATCATGTTGTGAGAAATTTTTGGAAAGATCTATCCAAAAATCTCTCGCATTATCGATCCATAGAACACTTTTCCAACAGAAGGCAAAATAGAATTCTTGATCCAAGTAAGAACGAGAGTGTTACATCTCTCCTAAGCACTAAACAATACATTTCCTCTATTTGGCATCATTATACTTCCATCAACAAACTACAATTTATTTTTCATCTTGAGTGCCATAGTCATTCCACGAATCCACGTGTGATAGTTCCTCTCATCAAGAACACAGGAGACTAACTGTAAAGTTGGACTTTCATTTGGATGAATATAATAGGGAGCTCTTCCTCACGTATTGTACTCATTTTGTTTTGTTTTGTTTATCAAGAAAAAAGATCTAAATGTGAGATCAAGAAAGAATAGAATCAGAAGTAGAAAGAAGAAATATTGAGAGTAAGAAGAAGTATCAAAAAGAAGAAGCTAGAAGAATCAAAAAAGTAAAGTCGTAATGCGAGAATTTTCTAAAGAAAAATGAAAGCTATTATGGAGAGAGAGACGCTCTGATAGCATGAGAACTTTCACTTTCTCATTGAATTGATCATGAAATGTACATTGGTATTTGTAAATAAGGATTGTAACTAACTATCTGCCAAATCAGCTAAATGAATTAAATTACAAGTCATCAATTGTAACAAACTACATTATAGAAACTTGCTAATTACGTAACAGCAGCAACACACTTTTTGATTCCTTCAAGCTTCTGCTCTTCTGAAGAACTAAATGAATCTGGACTAAGCTCATATATTGTAAATGAGGAGAGAAGGGATCTTTTATAGAACTCTAAGTTCTATTTGTTGAATAGATACTTTTTGGACCAAATTATATTTTAGTCCTTAAACCTAAAACGCTTCTAATTTAATTCTTACATCAAATAAACTATAATTAAGTCTCTTAACTTAATTATATTTGTTCGACGAACTCAATGTCATTGCAAAATAATTATTCTTTCATCTACCACTCGCACATGACGATTGCTAGCTAGTTTTAATATCTCTCTCTTATAAGGGATTATTTTTCCATTTCAATGTAGTGCGGATGCACGACCATCAACAGAATGAGCTTCTGGCATTTATGCAACTCAAGTATAATAGAAGTTCATTCACCATCTTCTATTTTCAGCTAAACGTAATTTGTCCCTAGATTACTTTCATAATATCACTGATGTCAACTCGTTTTAATCTCACAAAAACGTGTTATAAGCACTAATTACAATTCTCACTAGGCACTATAGTTCTGATCTAGCGTCATATGAACTCAAGTGATATCTTTAAAAATAATCTTCCCTATCTATTATTGATCCACCATATATCATAACATTTAACCAAAAAGTTAACGTGTTCCTCCTTGTAGCTAGTGCAGCTATTTGTATAACTTATCATATTAAATACCATGACATATGCTTCACAATAATATTAAAATAAGAAGGGTATATGTAGAGATCCTCTTAAGCGTTATTGGGTCTCACATAAGAAAAATTGAGAACAATTTCACTTAAAATATTTTCCATCCCTTAGTCGACTTTCATATTACTTAATAATTTCGTGATTTATTCTCAACTCATTAACGCATGTTTAATTACATCATACAAAAGCTTCGGTCTTCAATGTACTTAATTAACACCTTTCCTTAGTTCACTTTTAGTCTTTTACAGGATTGCTTCTGGTATTTGAAAAAACTTAAATACTAGGTTAACTTTTATAGAATTTATATTTATAAATTCATATTTGTAAATTCACTTAATGTAAGTGACTTATACTAAGATATGATTTCAAAGCGGTATTCAGTTATTGTACATTTTCCGAATAACTACCTAATTTTGTCATTTTATCTACAAAGATAAAATTTAAATAACATGCACATGTGAGTAGCCTACTTCTTTTAGCATGCTTTAAAAGATCATATATAATAATCTTCTTTGTATTGTTCAAATATGATATTTTGAAAAGCAACTAACAATTAATAAAATAACTAATTTCAATCAAAACGTACAGACTCTAAGATTCAAAATATTACAATTTAACTAAGATTCACGTAACCCATAGCACACATATGTTGTCCATAAATTTCTGACGGTATTGGTTTAGCCAATGATTGGACGAACATTTCCTTCAGAGGAACATATGTCAAACTTATTTCTCTTGTGCTACTCCTCTTCAGACAGTACTAACTTTAAGCTTTAACAAAGGGAAAACTTACGTAGATACACCTTTGAGAATGCATATTGTAAAAATTTATAAAAAAAATAATTATAAAAATAGCGAAGTTGAGATTTTATATTGTAAAAATAACTACATTTGTAAGTTTACATAAATTCATATTTGTAAGTTCACATATTGTAAAAACTAGTTAGATTTATAAGTTCATATACGTTCAAATTTGGCTATTTCTACATTCTAGAATTTCAAATTAACTATTTTTACTATTAAGTTTTTTAAATAATTTTATAATATATAATCTCAAAATAATTGTACTACTTTTAACAATAAAAGTCACAAACCCACTTTACATTTCTTGCTATAAAACCCACCACCGAGCGCGTAGATTAACTGATATGGGGTTGTTATACTTTAACCAGAGATCTCGAGTTCGAGTCCTAGGTACGCAACTGCGTTAAAACTCGGTAAGGAGAGTTTTGCCGCCCTTGTGGTCCTGCCCAGCTCGAACGAGGATTAGTCTGGAGTACACAAGATACCTCGTGGTTCAAACCAAAAAAATAAACCGAAAAGCCCAACAACTTGGTCAACATCATTTACACTTCTCTCAAACTAGACAATTCAAAGTCACAGTTTGAATTAAATTTAATATGAGTCCACTGCCTTATTGAATCTCTTCTTTAAGGGGACTCATAATGAAAGCTCCTACTTAATCACATAAAATGACTTATTCCATTTTAGGGTCCTAATTAAATCTCCAGACTTTTATTGACATGTTAGTCTGATTATGTTTCAATTCTTGGTTGCGTTCGCATTAAACCCAATGCTCTGTAAAGAACTTGATTGTAATCAGAAGAAAGAGAAGAAAGAAGAGGTGAGAAGGAAGAAGAGAAGAGTTTGAGAGTCAGAATGGGAGAAGTTTAAAAATTGGTTAACAATGTGTTTAGATGAAAGTTTCTTTGGTTTTCTACATTTATAGAGTAACAAAATAAGATGAGGACAACTCCATTAAAAAAATAAGAAGAAGAAGGAGAAGAAGAGGACAATGGTGATGGAATCGCATAGACGTCTTTTACTTTGTGACAAAATGATCACCTCTTCTCAATTAACTTATTTTATATTTATCTTGTTTAATAAATCAATGTACTCCAATATTTTGTTTATAAGTCATCATTTTTGTGAAATTTTTTGGTACTTCTTATTGATTTATTTGTTAGATTGATCTTTAGCTTTTATATTTACTAATAGTTGATCTCGCACAAGGCGGCTAAATACCTTATATAATTATAATAATAACAATAATATTAATATTAATTAAATTATTATTATTATTATTATTATTATTATTATTATTATTATTATTTATGTAAATTATATTTAAAAAGAAGATTTTTATAAATAAAAAATCATTTCATTTTTAGTATTTTTTAAGAGAATTATTTTTAATGTTTTCTATAATAATAATACTTTAAATTAATATGTTCATTTTTAAATTGAAATGGAAATTTTAATATGAATAAATATTGTGGTAATTAAATATTATTATTTCTATAAGTGCATATCTCAATGTAAAAAATAATTTTCAGTTAATTGTTCATATTATCACATATAGAAATTACTAATTTTTAGAAAGAACGAGAGAAAAATGGAGTGCTCTCAACTTGGTACTGTTGTTCCTGAAACCCCCTAGTTGCCCCCACCACCAGACCCACCTGATCATAACCAGTTCACCAGACCATGACAGATATGTTCCAGCATGCTCAAGAAGAACTTCACCAGGATGCTACCATGGAGGAAGTCATGCAACCCATGCATCGTGGAGAAAACTCTACACTTGTGGATTCATCTCCTCCATATAGTGAAGGAGCATTCGCACCATTACCACTCAGACAGGCGCATGAAGATAAGCTTGTACCGAGAGCGGCCAATTTGAACCAGACTGGTTCTACTTCCTTATCCCCACCCATTGTACCTGACCATCCTCTGACCTTCTTCCACCCTGTTTCGTTTAGGGCAGCACTATCACGCCCGAGTAGTCCTCCAAAGAGAGCTGAAAATCTACTAGAAAGTAAGAGGATTAATCTTCAATATGAGGAGGGTAACATGCTAAAATCGAAATTTACTTGTTCAGAGGAACTGAAGGATGAATTGATCCTACCTTGGAAGAAAGCCCTAGTGGCCAAGCCGTTGGGCAGGATGGTGGGATATGGTCCTTTTGTAAAGCGTGTTGGAGAGATTTGAAAACCTAGGGGTATCATGAAAATTATTCCATTAGGCTCTGGATATTTTCTTATAAGAATGGATAATGAGGAAGATCGTGAAAGGGTGTTATTGGATGGACCTTGGACAGTCCAAGGTCATTATCTAACGATTCGAGAGTGGTCTTCAGAATTCATTCCATCGGAGGATTTGATCGAATGTACTATGGCTTGGGTCCGATATCCGAAACTCTCAATGATGTACTATAATGAGGATCTCTTGTATGTCATTACCTCAAGTATAGGGAAGTCTGTAAAGGTAGATGTTAACACCAAACTCACAACGAGGGGTCGTTTTGCTCGTGTATGTGTGGAGATTGATTTAACCAAGCCATTAGTAGCACAATTCTGGCTTGACAAGATATGGCATTCAGTTCAGTATGAAGGATTCATAATATTTGTTTCACGTGTGGTCGTTACGGGCATCGACCGGAGACTTGTCCAGAGTTAAACAACAAGGAAACAGATGGCAATGGAGGTGCAACCAATGTAACAGTGAACGTTCCTTCGAATGGAGGTGACTCAGCCACAGCAAACCTACACCATGTAGGTGCACCGCGCTTTGAAGAAGGAGAAAGTAGCAAACAGCCACAGAGGAATGATTACAGCAACTTTTCACCTTCTCATTGTGGACATGGTCCACAGATGATTGCTCCAAGGGGTGGGTCCTGTCCACGTGGCAAGCGACGATTGACAAAGGATAGTACCCATGGGACAGGAAGAGTCGTTAACCGATTTGATCATTTAATGAACGATGACCCTGGGCATATACAAAAATCTCACCAGGTCATGTCCATTAATGCAAGTCATCATAACAAACAAGCTGGTGATGGTACTACTTACCAAGGAAAAAAAAAAGAGTGGCATCAGGACCCAAAAGTGTTAACATTCATAACACTAATACAGAATGCAATATGGCACATGTAATAGCCCAACCTCAAGCCCATAAAGTCGTTCCATCCAATACCTAATCTCAACATAGCGCCTACCAGGAGCAAACTCAGCCTCAAGCAGAAAGTAGCCCCATTGGGCCGCTCCCTCACGTAGCTTCTCCAGTTTCAGGAATCCAGCCCATAATGAATCTCCCAAACAGCCCACCAGATTCCCTTGACTCTGCTCTTGCAAAGATCCCCTCTAATATTCTCCAAGGTCAAGTAGCCTCTATCTCCGCCAGGCTTAGTAGTGAGACACACTAGCAGGAAAGTATCCCATCCCCTCCGGATCCCCCCGATAAAAGTTGCCTAGCTAAGAATGTTCAAAGAGACCATCCCCACACATATCCAGAACCACAATATGGTCGTCAGAGTCGGAGCAGAGGTTGAGAGATGGCGAGGAAACAATCCCTCTCCAGAGATGCAAGCAGATTCACAGTTCATGCAGAACCTAGTGAGCTCAGAGGCGACACCTAACTGGTTGAAGGTTAGCTTGATCTACTATCAATCATTTAATAATGTCAGTTCAATACTGGAATGCATGTGGAATAGGTAATCCTGAAACGACGAGTCATGTGAAGTTCTTAGTTCGACTCCATAGAGTAAAACTGTTAGCTATTGCAGAACCCAAAATAAGTGGGGATAAGGCCAGGAGAACATGCCAGAAACTTGGCTTTGAATGTTGGCATAGGGAAGAAGCACAAGGGCTTAGTGGAGGTTTGTGGGTGCTATGGAATAAATTTAATTTATGAGTTCCGGTGCTAGTGGCATCACCTCAAGTAGTGCATATGCGTATAACGAAGAATAATTGTCAGTCATGGTACTGCACTATGGTATATAGATTTCCTAACAATGACCAAGGAGCTGAATTTTAGCAAGAGGTTGCGGATATATTGCCATCAATACAGGGACCGTGGTTGATGCTTTGGGACTTTAATGCTATTGTTTCGGTACATGAATGTAGTAAAGGAGGAGGAACTGCAACGCAGAGGTAGACCTTCTCAGATTGGATAAATAGGATGGGATTGATTGACATGGGGCATTCGGGTTCACCTTTTACATGGGCGAGGGGTAATACAATGAGGTTTCGAATTCTTCAGAGATTGGACCGAGCCCTTTGTAATACGGAAGGCAGGGTTCTGTGGAATGAGGGACATGTCATGCACCTGCAAAGAGTATACTCTAATCATGCTCCAATACTGGTCAAGTTGGTAAGACAGGATACAACTAATTCAGAGCTTCCCCCCTTTCATTTTCTAGCGGCCTGGATGGAACACAAGGAGTTTCAGACTGTTGTTGAGGAGACATGGAGGAACTCCGCAGGGACTCCCGTAAAGCTGGGCACTTTGGCAAAGAAGCTAACTATTTGGAACCGAGAAGTATATGGAAACATTTTCAAAAGGAAAAGACACCTCCTAGTATGAATTGGTGGTATTTAAAAGGTGGTGGATAAAGAATTTAAACCGGGGTTACAGAAATTGGAAGCTCATCTCAGGCAATAATTAGATGGAGTAATACGAGAGGAAGAGTCATTGTGGTATCAGAAGTCCAGGGATAAATGGATTCAAATGGGGGATAGAAATACAAAATATTTCCACACTTCTACACTAATTCGGCGACACAGAAACTGAATAACTGGATTGCTGCAGGATGATGGAGTCTGGGTCATTAATCAACGGAGTATGAAGGTCATGGAAATGCAATATTTTACAAACCTTTTTACGGCTGACTCTCGAACACAAAATTCTATCAAATCTAGACCCTCATTTCTGAAATGGGAGGAGAGGGATCAACGTATTCTCGCTAAACCATTCACCCACGAGGAGGTCCATGAGGCTATAAGGGGAATGAGTGCTTATAAGGCTCCAGGACCGGATGAATTCCAACCGATCTTCTTTCACAAAATGTGGCATATTGTTGGAGGAGATTTCGTGGCAACAGTATTGAAATGTCTGAGTGAGGGGGTTCTGCCGCCAGGATTGAATGATACATTTTTAGTTCTCATTCTGAAACTTCCTGCACCTCAAACACTTAAACAATTTCAGCCGATCAGCCTCTGCAATGTGGTATACAAAACTATAACAAAAGCAATAGTCAATAGTCTAAAGCCATTTCTACCACATTTTGTCTCTTCTACTCAAACCAGTTTTATTCCAGGAGGAAATATCACTGACAATGTGCTTATTTATCAAGAAGTTCTTCATTCGTTTTGACGAAAAAGGGGAACTAAAGGTTGTATGATGCTGAAGTTGGACTTGGAAAAAGCTTATGACCGACTTGAATGGCCATTTATTCAAGATACACTAATCCAGTTGGGACTTCCTCGTCAGATGATTGAAGTCATAATGCTTTGTATAACATCTCTCAGTTACAAGATTTTATGGAATGGGGCTGTAACATAACCAATATATCCTACGAGAGGAATCAGACAAGGTGACCCACTCATTCCTTGATTATTTGTTCTCTGTCTGGAGAGGTTGGGGCATTTAATTGATGCCAAAGTTGCGAAAGGAACATGGCAGCCCATCGAACTTAAGAAAGGCGGACCCAAACTTACTCATTTATGCTTCGCAGATGACCTTATCTTGTTTGCCCAAGCTACAACAGATCAAGCCAGATGCATAACCAAAGTTCTTCGGGTGTTCTGTGAAGAATCTGGACAGAGTGTTAGTTTATCCAAGTCTTCCCTTATGGTTTCAGGAAACACGAATTCACATTTCGCCTCATCCCTAAGCTCAATCTTAGGCATCCCTTTGACTCGCAACTGCTCCAAATACTTGGGAGTACCATCTATACAAGAGCGAGTTTCAAAAAAAACTTACGTGGAAGTACTTGAGCGAGTTCAACAAAAGTTACAGGGTTGGAAAACAAAAACTTTGTCTATGGCGGCACGAGTTACACTTACCAAGGTTGTGGTAGCAGCAATTCCGAGTTATGTCATGCAAACCGTTGCCATCCCAAAAGGGTTATGTGATAAGCTAGATGCTTTAAACTGGAGGTTTCTTTGGGGAGGCACTGGGGATGAACGGAAAATACATAAAGTGAGGTGGTCCATAGTTTGTCAACCCAAGCACTTGGGACGTCTGGGAGTTAGACAAATGAAACTTCTCAACAATGCTTTATTAACTAAGCAAGCTTGGAGAGTAATTACAAAAGAGGATAATCTTTGCATCCAAATACTGTCACATAAGTATGGGCCTCCGCAACAGCACTCTGGCTCACTTGGTGTTAAGAGTATTGACTCTTCCAGTTGGAAGGGTATTGCTCGGCAACTGGCAATTATCAAGGAAGGGTGTGGAAAAAATGTCATCAATGGGAAATCAACCCTTTTTTGGAAGGAAAAATGCCTGCGCAATTTTAATCTATCTGATGTTACCACAAATACAATTGATGATGCTTGTGACTCCTGAATTTAAATATTATCTGCGTATAACTTCCCTCCTACAGATAATACCTAAATTCGGAAATCAAAGTTTTAATAGAAATAAAAATAAAATAACATTCAATCCATTCAACTCATTTTGTAAACCTTCATACATATAAACATAATATTTTTACAAATGTTTTTAGGTTATAAAAGAAATTAGATTCCAACTGAATCTATTTTCAATTATAACACTAACAAAATGTATGAAAGATTAATACAACATTGTCATGTACAATAAAAGTCCTAGTCTAGAGTATACACTGCACCTTGGTCTTCTTTTTCGTAAATCTCCAAAATTCCAAGTGCGACACCTATGCACAATCCAAAATTTCGTTCTAGAATCCTGCCGAGCATTACAGGCAAATAAATTTGAGTGATATATACTCAGTAAGTAACATAACCTAGAAAAGTTGGCTTCATTCAAAGGCATGCAATTTCAAGCATAACATCATATACTTAACATTCTCATTTAACATTTAGCATTGTACCTAAGACAATTAACCACACATATATGATATTACTTGCACATAATCTAAACATGAAAATTTCATTC
>CANYCX012210972.1:0-21068 GCA_948193385.1 Breynia disticha f. nivosa | reverse complement strand
TTTTTGTAAGTGTTCTTACACTTACAAATCATAGTTATATGATTATTTGAATATTGATTGATCCATAATTGTGTGAATTGAATTAAAATGTGATCTTAGGAATGGTATGGATTAATTGTAAGCTTTATTGCTTATTTGATTTTAATTGAATGTACATGCTCATGAATATACATGTATATATATACTTGTTGTTCTTATGAACAATTGATGGATTTGATGATTCATATGTGTGGTAAAAGAGATGAGCATGTTGATGTTTAATTGATTATAATGATATAATCTTACTTTGTTCATAAATGATGTATGAATGTGATAAGTATGCTCCTTTGAGGAATTGACTTAAGGTTGATTGTATGCTGATGAAAAACATGTATGGCTTGTTAAATGTAACTGAGCATGTGAGCATACTTGATTGAAATGAATATGAGTGCATTGACATTCATAGTGTTACATTTGCATGTGACACGGTATGTGAAATGAAAAATGAGAAACAGGCAAGGCCTGAGATGATTCTGGGTGAGAGCTCGATGCCAATTATGGACCAATGTCGTCCAAGGGACGTGAGAAAACAGGAAAGAAAGTGAAATGAGAAAGGAAGACTCTGGGGCATTCGCATGTGTTTGCATTCGCATTCATATGCATATTTGACATTGACATTCATAATTAGCATGTTTGATTACTGCTTTGAGACTAATGAATGTTGATTACATTTGATTGATTATGAAATGAAATTGATTATGATGATACATGTAATTATGATGTATTGTATGGAAGAGATATGTTTTGATTCTTATGTTATTGTGGTATGTTATATGAATGTTGATATGTTGAATTATAAGCTAAGTGATATGGAAACATGAGAATAGTGTTTTGGATATGTTTTGGTATATGGTTTGATTTAGTTGCAAACAAGTGTTCATGTGTGTTTCCTATATGAAAACATTAATGGTATGATAAATGAAAGTCATTGGCCTTGCTTGAATGGAATCTAAACTTGTTTGATGTCAATTGATTAAAGAACTGAAACATAAAAAGAGAAACAGAATGTCAGCACGCCCTTGTGCTTTAGAGCACGTCTTCGTGCTGTTCACTGAATCTGGAAAATTTGTAAGAGCACGACCTCGTGCTAAACCATGACACGACCCATGTCTTTTGGGAATGAAGGGATGAGCACGACCTCGTGTTTATCAGCACGCCCGTACTAACTGGACCTCTGCACTTCATTTTAACAATGTTTGTTTAACACTTACTGAATATATCTTTAACAATGATTCGAGCACGTGTTTAGCAAGCCGGATTATTTGTAAAAGAGTTTTAAAGATGTCAACTTGTTTTGACAAATGTCATTTAAATTGTTGTAAATTTTTCATAACTCTTTCATGTATAGATCTAGTATTCGTGTTTTGAAAGTTATTTGGAAATATTTGGAAATAAAAGGTTTTAAATTTGAGTCCCACAGACTCAACAATCATATGTTTTTTCCTTATTTACAGTAATATTGCTTTATGCTTTATTCTTTGCGTGTATATATACCATATTCAAACTCAAAACTATTAAAACAATTCTCCAATCAAGTAAACAATAAAATCACAATTTAATAATCAACTCGGCAAAGACAATGAAGCAGAAGTCACCAAAATGGTAATTCACATTATCACACCAAAATCATCTCAACTCTACATAATACTTTACATAAACAATCAAAACAAACCTCGTACCAATTTTACGGTATCATAATTGTTTACTCACAAAAACATGCAATCGCATGAGAAACTGGCACCCACTAATTTTACAAAATACACTGCACATTTGCTACGAATAGATATAAATGCAGACACAGAAGTAGAAAACAACAAGAATACCGTATAAGCAGCATTCTTAGAGTTGCTGGAGAGGGTTCTTTATTGACATAAGGATGATACTGCAAAATCACAAATGAAATTAAATTAAAGATAAAGAAGATGAAATTACGTAAAAAGACCTAACGAGCGAGTTTTAGATACATAGCTTTAATTTATTTATTGGCTGCGGACTTACAGACTCCAAGAGTGGAGTAATAGTCACTGGAAGCGTGAACAATGAAGTTGAAAAGTGTGTTGGATATTAACGGTTTGGAGAAAGATACAACCATCGTGAAGTACGGTGATAACAGAGGTGGGTCCCGCCAGTGAAGAATGAGGAGAATGGAGAAGGACGGGGTGGGAGGAGGTAGAGTGCAGAATATGTGGGCTATATTTGGTGTTATTGTAAGAACTCTGTTGAGATAACAAAACGGAATTTTGTTAATGCAATGGAGTTTTGTCTGTTTGGTTAACTAAAAAACTATACCACAATTTTAGAATGAAACAAAGTTTGAAAAAAAATTAAAAAATGTCCCTTTTCAAAACGAAGTTTGTCCACCACAATTTTTTATTTGATTTTACAAAAATAATCCCACCATCTCTTAAGTAATATTTTGAGACAATCACATTTTAGTCATTTGATATATCAATTATCACTTTTAATATAAAATATACTTAAAAATTAAAATTCATAACCAAACACCATAATTATATTCATAAAACTTTGTTTTAAAAACATCATTTACAAAACTCTATCTTATCATCACACTTTTCACTACCACAATACCAAACGTGCTGGCTGTGAGTGTAATGGGGCTGTGGGGGAGAAGACGAGGGAGGGGTTGTGGCTGTGTGGTGGAGGGCTGAAGGCTGTGGAAACTAGATAGTAATATAGGGTTAGGGTTGCTTTAGGTTAGTGTGTATTAAAATTGGGTATATAAAATTAGGAATTTATGGTTATGATATTTTTTTTAATAATATTTAGACGGGTCATATACGTGTCTTAAGTGTGTCATGTTCATACATGACACGTTTACCGTTTATGTTAAACAGGTTAATCGTGTCATAAACATGTCGACACGTTTATAATACGAACACGCTTTATTTTAGCGTGTCATAAGCGGGTCGACACATTTATAACACGAACCTCATTTGTACTAAACTCAAACTCTTTTAATAGTGTCATGCCAATTTTTTAGAACTCCACCAAACGGAGTCATGGTAGTGATAGTTGCCACTGAGAGAAAGCGGTGTCGTTTTGAGATTACGAGAGACGTTTTGAGATTACGAGAGAAATCGTTTGAGGATCGTTGTGCTTCGCTCGTGCTACTTACACGTGCTCAATTCTAAGAAGCTTATTTTTATTATTATTAAGTATTATATTTATTTTTCTGCCTTTTTACTTTCTTTATCCTTTTTTCCGCCACCCTTTCAACGACTCAAAGTCGCTTTTAGTCGTTCAAGTTTCAACTGCGCCTCTTCATCCTTCAAGTTTGATCAATTTTTTATTCGATCCTTTTATTTTAAAAAATCATTAACGCTCTCTCACATATCATAACAATAAACGCAGAGGGAACTCCAAATAGTCTGCAGAGCAGCTAACTTCATCCCATACTTGTTAAACCTCTCTCTATTTATTAGAATACATCAGGATTAAAATGACCAGAAATTGGGCTGCTTTGTTGAGCTTGTCTCAGATGCATCATCAACGCATAGTTATTGACCTGGAAAAACAAGAGAGTGAAGCATCTTTTCAGACATGAATAATATTTACCTCTCCTACCTCATTGCTCTTGCCTCATCATTGGACAAATGTAAATGCTACAAGTCAATACACAAGTTTGAATGCTTTTAATTTTACCTCTAGTGTTCTTAATTGTTCTTGATATTGAGATAGCATCTGCTTCAAGTACTGCAGCTCGCGATTTTTGTCCTCAAACTCTTTCTGACGCTCATGCTGAATAGCCACGGCTCTTTTTAATATGGTATTTTCTCGCATCAACGATTCAACTTGCTCCTTCAGCATCATATGTTCCTGGCATCCAAAAATGATAAATTCAAATGAATAACATATACCTGAAGCATAAGCATTCCGAAAGAAGGTCCATTGAAAATGGGACAAAATGACTTCATCCTTTCTCATAATCCTAGACTATATGAGGAATTCATTTCCTGCAAACTGTATCACGTTTTGTCTTCAACTTTTACTAGTAAACAGCTGACTGGACTGGCCCTGAGTGAATTGGCATCACTTGAGTGCTACGATTAATTCATAAATCATTAACCTTGTTATGAACAACCTTGTACTTGCATTCTTTGCCAGTAGCACACAATTAAGTTGTTGAAGAGTTGATGGAAAAACGTAAAACTTAATAAGGCTCAGTGAGAATCATGAACTTTTTTGCTCAGAAGTCAGAACATTCTCCACGATATTAGCAGGTTGGTGCCTTTGGAAACTATGTACTATTTAAAAAACTTAGAAATTGTTTTATCTGCAAGCGTTAGTGTTTCTTTGCATCTAACTGCCTTCGTCATTAGAGAAAGTAAAATAAGAGATAAATCTCAGTAAAATGTTAAGAGTACATTACTTGCAGAAAACTAAGCATGTGACGAGTAAACTTATGAAAAAAAATACCTTCCGGAAACTCTGTGCCGCTCCTTGAGCAGTGTGTGCACTAATAGATTTCTCCAAAATCTCCAGCACCCTTGATGCACGAGACCTAGCATCATCAACACTGGCAGCATTCATCATCTCAGCCACAAACAACTCAACCCATTCCGCACCATTTGCAGGAACATTCCCAGGCACAGCTGCATTCTCAGCAGAAGCCGAAACATCTCCAATTCTTTCAGCAGTCGAGCCAACCAAATCTGCAGAACAAAATATTTTCCATTTCTTTAATAAAGCAACAATCACCATATAATCATCAAGCCGCAAACCCATACGCACCGAACTGTTAAGTTTTTAAAACTTCATTTCTCAATGCACAACAATTCTCAATTCTCTTAATAAATTTCATTAAACCAAACACGCCTATAATGAATAAAACAATTGAATAAAGCTTCTACCTTCTGCAACATCCTCGCCGCAACCCGAATTCACCTCAGTAGGCCCCACCGAAACCTCATCCCACAACCTCTTAACTGCTTCTTCCAAATCATCCTCGCATTCTCCTAGAACTTTCACAAGAACCTACAAAACAACATCAAAACCAACTCCATTCACATAAATCCAAAAACACTTGATAAAAAACACAAAAATGAAGTCACAAATCAAATTCCTCAAAAACCTTAGAATCGGCGAGAGGGAAAAGAGATTTAAGCTGATCGACAATCTACTACTGTGACAGCAACGGCGGAGAGAAACGCGACAGCGAATTGGAGAAGACATAGCAACGCTTCTTGGAGACCGGCGGCGAAGAAATTTCCTCGAAGAAATAATACGACCTTTTGCTCCCACAAACCGCCGCTGACATCTTTGCTTGTGTTGACAGTTATTTAAGGGATTGCTATTTTTTAAATATAGTTTGCTTGTGTTGTCATTTTTATAATTTGCAAAATTAGTGGTCATTTTTTCAATATGCAAATCTTAAGTGTAAAGTTTGTTAAATTTTCCCCATTAGAAACACTGAGAAGTTATGCAATCGAAGAAATAGCCCAGTTTTTGTGCTCTTGGATCCTAATTCTGTACGGCCCGGGTACATTAGAGAGAGAGCCCACTGCTACTTCTAGCCAACCTATTTCCTCTTCTTCTTATTTTCTGTGCAAAATGAAATTCAAGACTGAGTGGTGAATTGTGCTTAGATCAATTTTACTAGCTGGAAACTATGGTTGATCCAATTGGACAAAGTATTTTTGGTAAGCGGTCGTCCCGTTACAGTGTCGTCTCTTTTAATTGTATTTTTTTTTACCGTACTTTTTTAGTATTGTTCTTTATAATACTTTGAGGTCATTTATTTTTTATTTTTCTTACAAAATTTTCTACTGAACAACTTATGAGAAACTTTAATGGTTGAACATAATACATTTTGTTAGTACTTTGCATTGTAATACCTAAAGTTCAATCTTGAAACAATTTCTTGTCAACAGAATTGTGATTTGAAATGTACTAAAGTTGATAAGGAGACGTACTAACTGAAAATTGGCTTATGTGTATGGTTTGTTGGCTAGTTCTCTCCTAAGTTATATGTCAGATGTAACATAAAGTTGTGACAAGATACCTTCTATTACCATAAAACATAAATATAGTTATACAATCGTTATTGTACTAGCTAATTTTTTTTAGTTACAAAATTTTTAGGCAAACAGTCTAGCTGGCTCACGAGTCAAGAAAAAGAGTCTCAAACGTAGTCAAAGTCTGACGAATCAACATGTGAAAGTTTGTATGTCTCTCTTAGCGCCGATATGATTGGAGGAATCGAACTCGCACCCTCAGTATATTGTTCAACCCTTAACCTATAAGTGGAATGAACAACGAAACCTATAAGTGGACAGCACATCCATTCTGTTGGATTTTCACATTTCAGTGCTTCATTTATAACTCTAACAAATGAATTGATTCCTCCTCGGACCAAATCAAATAGCTTATAAATGAATAACAAAACTCATTAATAACTTAGCTTATGTCACATTATAGAGTAAGAATTCCTGACATGCTCTCTCACTTACAGAACTCATTAAGTATTATAGTCTATTATGAATAAAATCATATATACATATATATACCTCATTTGTATTATTTATTTACAAGTTATTTTTTAAATATTTTTTATCTATTAATTTATAAATTATCTCACTGTTAAAATATACAAAATTAATATAATATTATATAAAATTGATATTCAGTTTAAAATTATAAAAAATTGATAAAAAAGTTAATTTTTATAAATTCAGTAAATAACATCACAATTAAGCTTATATTAAGTTTGAAATTTATATTAAAATTAAATCTATAAAAATATATATAAATTTATGCATAAAACTATTTAAACTCATGTATAAATTTTACATAAAGTTATACTCCGTAAAAAATGTAAAAAATATATATATTTATTTGTAAAAAATTTAAAATAGGGTTATGATTGTAAAAAACGTAACAAGTGTAAATATCGCATCATATAAATGTGTGTGATATATTAAAGGCCCAAATAAATTAAAGGCATGTGGTAAATGAAAACTAATTTGTAAAGGTGAGATATATGATATTTTTACATTCAAATTGTTTCCGTTCAAATTCAAAATAAATAAAGAACATCCGGAGAAAATAAATATCATATTAACAAATTATTTTCAATCACCTATAATATAATTACACTCTTCTCAACAGTATTATGTAAATTGTCAAATTGATTACTTCTTTTCTTTTTTACTAATTTAAGCATCAGATCGTAATTGTAGAATCTAATACTCGACTCTATAATTTTAATCCTTTTTACAGATTATATTTAAAATTGAGATAAATTTTTTTTGTTGTTGTTATGAGACAACAACAAATTCCAACAAAAAATTCCTTAGCACAAAATCAAACCACTCAATCAAAACCAATCTACAAAACCTAAATACTGTTCAAACTAGTGTAAAAGTAAAAAGAAGACGGAAAAAACAAGTGAAATGGTAAACTCGCATCGATAAAATTAGAGGTGAAAATTCGATTCAAACCGCTGGTTCCAGTTCGGAACCAGCGGTTCACGGTTCAAGGTCCCCTTGAACTAGAACCAAAATCGTGTGTAGTCGGTTCGGTTCCGGTTCGGTTCGTCCATTTTCGGTTTGAAATCGGCAGTTATTTTCTTTTCCAAAAGACCGGCTCCATGAATCTTAGAACCGGAATCGGAACTGAGCATGGCCGGTTCCGAGCCGATTCCAGTTCCAGTTTCGGAACCGGCGAGTCGGACTGAGCCGATTCCAGTCTGACCCGCCGGTTTCTGGCAGCATTTCCACGTATAGATAAAATTGTCGAAAAATTTAACAAACAAACTGCCTCGACAAAGCAATTCACCATCGGAATTAACACATAAAAATCATTGAAATGATTCTGAATTTGACTCTTATGTTAATTTCTTCTTGTCGTCTCATCTTTTTTTTTTTGTCTTTAGCAGATTCCCATAACACAGAATACGTGCGGCCCTTTTCTTTTTTTCTTAATTTTTTGCAAGAAAATGAGATGGCTTTGGATTTTTCTTGTAGTCTTTTTAAGGTCTCTTTCATTCTCTCCATTCTTTCCTAGTCCACTCATAACAACTTGAACTACACAACAATTAGAGAAGAGTTGAACAAATAGTCTCTTTACTAGATTCCCACCGTCAATTTTTCGTCTTAAGAGGGAGGTTGGGTTAGGGATGATCCACAAAGATTGTCTCCGGATATCAGCAGCTAACGCTGTATACCTACTAAACGAGCGCCAACACCAAGGCTCGAACCTCATACTTTTCAAACAGAGGCCAACAGATCTTACTGCTAAATCTAACGCCTGCAGGCCTTCTGACCATCATTTTCATAATATAATTTTCAGTGGTGGCCTACAAGATAGGGAAGAGAAGTAGTGACAGTGACATAGTAAAAATAAACATGACAAGAATTTTATTAAAAAAAAATACATGATAAAAAAGAACAAGATTATAAAAATAAACACGACAAAAGATGATTTATGGTTGTGCCCTTGCCTTGATTTGTTTTCGTTTTGAAGAGGAGCACTAGTGAAAGTGAAGAAAAAGAAATTAGAAGGGTGAGGTGAGTTAGTATGAACCAAAATAGATAGCAATATAATGATATAATCTTAGCTTAAAAGCTTAGGTTGATTGTAATGGAAATGAATGAATGGGTTTTAAGGTGAAGTAGCCATCCATACCTTTCTCATATCCCATCCCAATGCAAAGATCTCAACCGCAATGTACTGTATGGACAACGTGCACATTAATGTAAACAAACATAATTGGGTGCTTCAACTTACGAGTTGTTGGTTGGAGTGACAATCTAACCCTCTTATAAAAGTTTGAATCCAAGTTCGAGTCCGAGGTGAGTCGCCCCCGTGAGGGAGGAGCTGTGCCTCTCGCTTCGAACCCGGATTAGTTTCGGCCAATGTGTCGGGGAGACCGAAGGTCCAGACCAAAAAATAATAATTGGGTGCTTGAAGTGGACTTCCACCACTTGTTTTGTATTTTTAGGTTTATTTTTCCTTAAAGTCTTTCCCTTGTTGCTAAGCAAAGTTTGTTGTCTTCATATCATAATCTTCCCAACTGAATTCGTTGCCTCCACACTTAAGATGTGCATTTAATTTACTGCGCCAATTTTTTCACCTACTTCATTTTAATGTATTCACTCTACATGTCTACTGCTACCTTTCGTACTGCTCATATCATTACCGCTATCCGTTAAGTAGAGGTTGTCTGAGAACAACGATGAGAACTAATCATAGTTTCTTAAAATTCGGAGAGTCGAGAATGGATTCCCTATTGCATTAAATTAAGTTTGTATTAAAAATATAAAATTAATGATAGTAATATTAAAAAATATTAAATTCTGCGTTAAAAGTGTATAACAACATTAATATGAGACAAGTATATTTTTTTAAATCGACATATATTATAGGACGAAGGAGATAACAATAATTCAAACTATATGCTCCTAGGTTTAGATATTTAATAAAAAGAAAAACTACAACTTGTCATATTGACGTTAACTATCTGTCATGTAATTATGTTTTTAAAAAATATAATTATCCCAAGTGCAATAAAATAGAAATTTTTTTGGTGTGCATTAATATTTCATATACCATTCGTGGGATCCACATGAAGATGAATTAGGTCCGTTAGATTTTATAATTTTTTATATAGTGTGTTTGTTAATTATGTCATATGTATAAAATTATTAATTTTAAAGATACAAAATTATATAATAAAATATTATATTTTTATTATATAATAAAAAATAAAAAATTATATAATTTTAAATAAAACAATACAAAATATTACATTTCACTTAAGAATTTACCTACCTTTAAGTATTATATGAGGTCATGACGGTATGAAACCAAAATGTCATAGCACACAATTTTTGTTTGTTTCTTTTATTTTATAATCTTATTTCACTTTTATATTTTTTTTTGCATGATGACAGAAACAGACAGATTTAATCTTTTAAATAATATTTAAATTAAAAATTAGTAGTCCAATTTTAACGCTCTTTGATACTTGAAAAAAAAAACAAATATACATAAAAAATAAAACAACATAAAAAGAAATAATCGGGCCATTGCATTTGTGGTGTGACAGACAACATGATTTATTTTTAATTTAATCAACAAGCGACATGATTGAAATCATACAGAATGAATTATGTGGGTTAATTATATGCTCTTTTTAATAATTTTTTTTTATCGATGCTCCTTTTAATAATTGGTCGTGCCTGGTAAATGGCTTTTTTCTCCGTTTCTATTCGGATTTCAAATTTTTTTAAGAAATTTTTAAAAATTAATTGTAGTCATATTAAAAGAGATTTAAATATATACACAGTTTTTATTGAGAAAATGTACTTATGATTTTTGTTTTTATGAGTAATATACATATATTTGTATGAGCCACTTTATCTTAAAGTTTATATTAAAAAAAAAGATGATACTCATCGTTGTGTTAAACGTTGTCCTTACACATCGCTGCATTAGACGTTCCCACTCAAGAGAATTTTTTCTGAATCAAAGAGAAAAATTATTTAATGGAGTTCTTTTTTTAGATTAGTGGACAATCAGAAATGTTATTATTTGATTTTAAATTATAAGTGAACATTTTTTTTGAAAATGCTATTCAATTGTGACTTTTTTTAAAAAAAAAAGTGTTACCGTCAATACATACACTATCACATTTTTTTTTAAACGTTGTAAATCAAATATTAATCCCTGGATTTTAACTTTGTACCATAAAATTTGGAAAGGGATGTTATGAAAAAGTAAAACTTGTGGCACTGTAAAAAAAACATTCCAATAAATTTAATAACAATTGTTTAAAGCGTCACAAATGTTGGTGACCCTTACATAGTGTTTAGTATCAATTCAATATTGATTGAATTTTATTTGTAAATGAATTCAAATGAAATAAAATAAATTCCATGAGAAATTATAAATGAAATGAAAATAAAATTTTTAAAGATTTGTATTTAAAAATAAGTGAGTATGTTTGGTATGTTTTAAATTTTGTGAATTTGTAAATTTTATCTCTTTTAATAAGATTTGAAAATGAAGAAAAACTAATTAAACCAATTCCATGAATTTGCAAATGAAAGATTTGAGTTATTTTAAAGAATCATGCCAAACACAAGAATTAAATTTGCAAATGAATTCTATGGATAAAAAAATTATACCAAACAATACAATTTAAAATTAAAAATAAATTTCACACAAATTCATAGAATTATGTTATACCAAACACACTTTTTTTGTTGGAACAATTGTGTCACCATTGCTAGTGACATTTTCTGTTGTTTTTATGACACTTGGCAAAAATGACTTTCAAAAAGCGTCATCAATGTTTGTTGCGATGTAGAAAATTGCCATAACTTTTTTGCAACTTGTTTTTTTAAAAAAATGTCGTTATAATATATGACACTTTAAAAAATATTACAATATGGGACAACACCAACATATAAATATGATTTTTCGATGCGTTATTTAATTACTTGGTGCGCTTAAAGGTTCATTAAATGTACTTTGAAAGTACCATTGCCTAGAGCTGTAATCCAACATAGTAGAGCCGAGTTTTGGAGTGTACAAACTTGAATCGTTTAAAATTTTACGATTATGAGCTCGAGTCAAACTTTTTTGTCGAGCTCAAAATTTTATTTAAGCTTTACTCGTTTAAAGTTCGTGAGCTAACGAGTCTGTACATAAGTTATTTGAGCTTGACTAAATAAAAATTAAAATACAAATTTATTTGACAGCAAGAGTGCAGCTTGACAACAAGAGCGTGACATCATACAGAGAGTGGAGGTCTAGAAGGCAGCTACCGGGTAAACAAAACATTCAACTATTGCTCTAATACCACTTATCAAAAGCATGCCCCGTGAACAAAACACCCAATTATGATTCTAATACCACTTGTTAGAAATACACACGATAGAAGAAACGCGGAAATAAAGAGAACATACAGAAATGTACGTGGTTTGATCAATGCAACATACGTCCATGAACAAAGAACAAGTTATTTTATTATCAGTTACCGGAAGCCTAAAAAACATATAAGAGACAAATATAATTCACTATATATAGATTCACACCAAAATCTCATACAAAACCCTAGTTTAACTCTAGTTCAATTTATTTAACTGTTATCTGATTAGTATATTTAACTAAATTTATATGTTTTAGACTTCAAATCTCTTCAAACAAATCAATTCAATCAAATATTTTATTTTATAAAACTTTTTCTAAACTTATATTTTGTGTTTTCTCAAAAATAAAAAAAAATATGTGTACACTCTATTATGGTAATACTTTCACCTTGAGAATATATATATATATATATATATATATATATATATATACTCAAATATTTTTATACAAAACAGATAATTTATTATTGTTATCATTACTAATATAAACTTAGGAGAATTTAAAATACAAAAAAATAATAAAATCACGTTCGCTTATGGAACTGAAACTTAAAATTAATTTGTTCTCATTTATCATAAAAATTAGGCAACCCTCTATATCCATAGCTTGCATGTAGAGTTGTTGTTGAAACCTAGCAAGAAATAAAAAAGCACTTCTACTTTAATTCATTGCTTAACGATTACATTCTTTAAATAACTTTCTTGGAAAAATAACTATATCATATTGCTATAATTGAATTTAGATTATACATTATGAGCTTATTATTGCTTGAGTTTTAAGCAAATTTAAGTTGCAATACTAGATTTTTTTTTTATTTCACCGAACCAACATATTAAATGAGGCATATAGATATAGTGTTAATCCAACTGAATTGACGGTAAATCGATCGGTCAACTATCAACAAGGGCAGAACCAAAACCAAATGATGTGAGGTCATAGGGATGACAATTGTACTTGAAACTCGCGAAGAATCCATTTTCTATCCCTGTTTCGACTGGAGAGTTCTTGGTCTTACCAGAGACGAAGATGAGGATTCTCCAATAAGAAAATTTGGAGATTAGAGCGAGAATGATATCTTCTCTGTTTCTGTGGGGAATATATGATTCTTTCCCCATCAGGTTTTCCGTTGAGGAATCCTCGTCCTTACCGAAAAATACTCGCTCTCATACCCGTTACTATATTACATATATATGTTATTATTATATATATATATATTTATTTATACAGTAATAATTTAAAATTTTCAAGTGAGTACGGGGAATTTCCATATAGATTATCAATGCCCGACAAGCAACAACGACAGAGCAAAAATGAGTATGAGATTAAAGATTTGAAGATGGAAAAAGAAATTTTCGGAGATCCCGTGTCCGTTGTCATCTTCCGTTGTCATCTTTATTAAAGGTGGCCTTGAAGTTTAATTGTGAAGAAGGAAATAACATAAATAAGACGTTACAAAGAGCGTGATCCAATACGCGCAAACCCCAAACAATAATCTTATTTCCTAAAACAACTCTAAAAAAACATAAATAAAACAATAATTTAATAAATACACAACACACACTCTCTCCCACACCTCACACCCTCTTTCTCCCCGCGTCTCCTTCTTTATCCGACGCCGTTTCAACTCAAATGCAGTAAATCAGAATTGTCCACCAAAAACAGAAGTGGTCTGGTTTAGAGGAATCAGTTACGGTTAGTGTTTGGAATTAAAAATGCCGTTGACGAGGTACCAAATAAGAAACGAGTACGGATTAGCGGATCCGGAGGTATACAGAGGAGGTGATAAGGATGATCCAGAGGAGCTTCTTGAAGGCGTCGCTATGGCTGGCCTTGTTGGCGTTCTTCGCCAGCTTGGTGACCTCGCCGAGTCTGTTCCACTTCTTTCTTCTTCTTTTTATATTGCTATTATTAGCTCCTCTCTACATTTCTCATATTCCCAATTTACCATGTTACTACTGTTTTCCCTCTCTATTTTGCCAATCTCTGCTATTTCTTTTACATTTTTATGTTGTATATTGGGTTTATATGTATTTTTTTTTTCAAATTCTACAATGTATTAATTTGTAAATTCTATTTGGTGTCTGATTTTTTATACTTTACTGAAGTGAAATGCGCGTTTTGTTGGGAGTTGAATTTGCTGAATTGTGTTTGTTTTCGGATCTATTTGTGTGGTGAAGGTTTGCGGCGGAGATATTTCACGATTTGCATGAGGAAGTGATGGCCACTGCGGCGAGAGGACATGGACTGATGGCGCGTGTACAGCAGCTCGAAGCGGAGTTTCCTTCCATTGAGAAGACCCTTCTTTCGCAGACTGATCATTCAGCCTTTTATACTAATTCGGGTTTGTATTGGATAGTTTTATGCTCTAAAATTGGTTTGCGTTAATGGGGAAATTTAAGCAAGAATAGAACTTAGGGATGTCTAAGCACTAGCTTCATTTGGAAAACTTTTACAGTTTAATTGCGAGTTTTCTGACCAATGCATTTGTGTTTATTTCGATAGAAAAGAAGTTGGGGTTTTCCCCTTTGTGTTCGTCTAGAATTTGAATTATGTCTTAGTTGTGAACATGTTGGCAGATAGATACTGTGTTTTTTTTTGTTGTTTCATTAGCATTGTGGCTTTGATAAACTGTTTTGTTTGTTAGGAATGATGTGTTCTTTGCAAATATTTGGGTAATCTTATAATGATTGGATTTGTGTTTCTGAATTTTTTTGCTTAAATGTGTTATTGTAGGCATCGATTGGCATCCTAACCTGCGTTTAGAGCAGGGTCTGATCACTCATGGTGATTTACCTCGATTTGTGATGGACTCATACGAAGAATCTCGTGGTCCACCGCGGTTATTCCTCCTTGACAAGTAGGATTATGTTTTTATTTCTGTCTTTCACTAATGTGAATCAGTTAATGAAATTTAAGAACTCAAATAGAATCTTTTTTGTCTGGATATTATCAGATTTGATGTTGCGGGGGCCGGGGCATGTTTGAAACGCTATACTGATCCCTCGTTTTTCAAACTTGACGCACCTGTTACTGGAATCTCAAATGTAGAAAATCAAAGGGAAAAGAAAATTCGGAAAGTGAAGGTATGGGGTGAAATATTACCATTATATACGATTTCAAGCATGCACAACTTGTGTATGAGTATCAATCAGTAATTTCATAAATAATTGGAAGTTTATAGTTTTGAAATTTGAGTTAGTTTTAATAAATAAAGAAAATTACAGGCGGAGATTTTCATTTTTTGTGATAAGTTACAGGATGGATTGGCAAATAATACATACTTATTTGGTATTACCTGATCTGAATTTTTGATTTCGTATTTTGCAGAAGAAAGCATCACGCTGGAAGAACGGGGATACCCCAGAGGTTGTACCATCACACCCCAAGTGAGACCTTTTCTTTTCTCCATTAGATTTGTGCATGATATCTTTCATTTCTGTCTATTTATATAGCCAGTTCTAGCTTTATGCAAGAATGCTTGGTTTGTAATTTGCTTTCAAATAGTGCAGATTGCATGACTTACTCTTGGAGGAGCGTTTTGAGAATGGTCATCCTGACCCGGCCCGTCTTGTGAAATTGAAGAGAAGGCAATTACATGGATCTCCATTTGATGGTAGAGCTGGCAGCAGAAGTTATATGGAGAAATTCATTGAGACTCCCTCACCAGAAAATAAGGCAGTCTGTGAAGTTTCTGTTAATCCACCTCTCTTGAAATTGACTTCAGATTATTCTAATGAATCTGGACTGGAAGTCCATGAAATTGGTATGGTAAGTCCAGAGAAAAATTGGTCACCAGAAAGAGAAAGGAACCTGTTATCTCATAGTTCAGAGGAAGTCATGTTGAAACCTCTTACAAATGAGTTAGAGTTAGATGTCATTGATAAGGGAGCCATAGCAGTTTACGATCAAAGTGCTGATGGTGGTGAGACAAATGAGTCTCCCACTACCATACATAAGAAGGCTGTTGAAGAAGAGGTAGCAGTTGATTTCAATGGAAAAATAGAGGGAAGTTTAGATGGTGATCATTCTGATGGTATGATCAGTGAGACAGACAACTACATGGATGCACTTACAACTATGGAAACAGAGATTGAGACAGACAATGAATACAAGCACAAGAATGATCAGAGAGTCTTGAATGTTGAGAAATATAGGATGGAATCTGATGCAAATGAAGAAGAAGTGGACGCTCAAGCTAATTTTTCGGATTGTCAATCCATTGGAAACTTTTCCCTGTCTGATGATGGGAACAGCTCGTACAAGAAACAAAAGTCAATTTCTTCATACTCTAGTTCTCTTGTAAATTCTGTTAATAATGCACTTTCTGATGGAGAAGGAGGTGGTAAAGTAGCTTCTGCTGATAATTTTCAAGCACAGGGTTCAGATTTGCTGTCCAGTTATCCATCTGAATGTGGTGAGAGTGCAGGAACTGAATGCCTGGAACTTGCAGAATCTGACGGGATAGGTATGGAAGAACGGAAGATTTCTGATATGGGGGAAGCTTCTAAGAGCTCTTATCCTTTGGATTCAAATCCTATGCTTCAGCCTTCAGTCCCCGTTGAAGTAAAGGAAACACCTTTTGACTCTGTTGCAATTGGGTCCACATCAATGGATGCTGTCAAAACTGTGACAGATCTGGATGATTCCTCTGTTAAAATGTCTGACATTACGAGTCAGACAAGTAATGGTCCTTCACGTGCAGTTTCCTGTGAAAGTAATTTTGTGCATGAATCTGATCATGAAGATTTATGCATGCCTTCTGATACTTATGTACATGCTCCAAATGGTTTAGAGCTGGATTCAGAGAGGAGAGGAAGTAATGGTTCTATGAATGAGGAGACCTCTATCAAAGAGAATGTTGAGGCATGTGCCACATCACAACTAGACAGCTCATATGTTGCACAAAATGCTGAATTGATTTCTGAAATCGATGATTCAATTTCTGGTGTAGTAACTTTCTCCGAAAGTTTTACGGAGGATCACTCAGAGACAGATATTACTAAAGAGGATCAATCCTCTGCAGTAATCGATAAAATTTCACAGATTGAAGTGGACTCCATCAGGATGACACTTGAGGGCTCTGGTGTTGCAGGCGTTGATGATTGCAGAAGTACAGATGATGCTATTGAAAATGCTCTATCTGAAGATGGAGCAGCATCTACTGTTATTTTCTCTGGCACAAAGGATGGTTTCATTGACGATGTAACATACCCATTTTTTGACATGACATCTCAAAATCTGACAGATGAGCGGGAATCCATTTGTGACTCAATGGATCCAGAATGGAGATTGTCCAGGAGTCATGAAGCAGCTGCTCCAGAATGCCACATAGAATCAGAAGCATCTGAAGAAGTGAAACAAGAAGACGTTTCTCGGAAAGATTTGGTTCATGTGCCGCCTTTGTCAGTATCTAACGACCATGCTCATCCAGAAGCTAACAAACAGGTTTGCGAGTCACTTTTGGATAAATACAACCAAACTGATCCCCTTTTTAGTGATTCCATAGTAGAACTATGTTTAGAACAGAACGAGGAGTTCAAATCAAAATCTTCTGTTCATGGGTGCGAAAATGATTCTGCTGTTCAGGGATGTAAAAATGATCTGAACTTGCCTAGCTGTGATGTACAAGATGCAGAAACTTCTTTAAATGAGCCAATGGGCCAGGTTGTTGAAACTAGTGTGCAAGTGGAACATCCTTCCCCAAATGAAGAAAAATGCACTGCATTGGATCTTCAGTCCTCTCCCAACATTGTCCTTGCAAAGCCTCAAATCCTTTCTGAGCAGATGTTGGACTCGAAATATGAATCACCTGATAGTAGATATCTGGAAGCAGTTGAAGCGCATGCTCAGTCATCAAATTCTTTTACTGAACAGATGCCAAGTCTTAGATATATGGATAATGAAATTCATGTTGATACATCTAGCCCTGATGATGTTTCAAGCCAAAAGGATAATCTGCAATCTACTGGCCTGGAACATGATGATACCAACCAGACAAGCAATCTATCTGACTCTGCCTTTCCTGGCTTTGGCCTGATACCGCAGGCAACTGAACTTAATTTGGAGATGCCTCCTCTGCCACCTCTACCACCCATGCAATGGAGGATGTCAAAATTTCAATTCACTCCTCAACCCTCGGAAAGAGAATCAGTCGGTCACGGTCACGGCATGTTTGCACCTGTGCAGCCTTTTGCATATGATGAGAAGGCTCAGTTTACATCTGTACATGGTCATGGCTCGTTTCCGCTTACACAAACATGTACACCAGATGATAAGGGTCATATTGAATTCCCAATGTCAGACACAGAGAAAATGCAGTTGTCAAATCCATTTTTGTCAGCCAAATTTACCGATGATGGGATGGTACAAGCATTCTCAGCTAACTCAGTGAAAAGTTCAGTGCACCCAACTCCAATCTCGCAGGAAATGCCAGCTTTTGTTTGCAATGTCAGAGGCCAACAGGAGATGGGCCCATTAGCTGAAACTGAAACCTCAAATCCCATTTTGGCTGCAATAGAAATGCCTCATAAGAATCCAGAGGACAGTTCCTTTGCATCAATAGGAGTATCAGTGCTGTCTAATTCAACAGCAGATTCATCTAAAAAAGATGCAGCTTCTGGGCAGGATGGTTTACCTCATGCGCCACCTATCCAGTCATTGAAGCAATCAACACATGAATCAGTTTCTGAAAGTCGATCAACACATGAAACAGTTTCTGAAACTACGTTGCCTGAACACAGTTCAGAATGTTCAGAAAAGAAACTGGATTCTCCAGATAAGTGTGTAGAGTCTGTCTCTACAGTAGAAGAGTATAAACATGATTTAGTGTCTTCCGAGGGTGAATCAACATGGTATCCGGTTACATCATTAGGTCTGCCCCCAACCTATGAAGCTGGGAAGCAAAATGGGAACAAGCTGCCTCGTCCCCGGAATCCTCTCATTGATGCTGTTGCTTCACATGACAAAAGCAAGGTACAGTGATTGCTGGATTTCTTCAAGACTTTCCCCAGTTGAGTTGTTCAGAAGTTCTTTCTCACATTTTTCGCCTTTTACAGTTGAGAAAGGTTGCCGAGCGAGTTCAGCCTCAGGTTGGACCCAAGGTAGAAGAAAGAGATTCTCTGCTTGAACAGATACGAAATAAGGTTAGATCAACTACTGTTTTTCAGTCAACAATACATGCTTCAATTTGACAACTCTATTATTTCTGGCTTTCCCGGTTGAGACTTACCACCCTTTTTCTTCAAACACTGCAGTCGTTCAACTTGAAGCCCGCAACAGTGACAAGGCCTAGCATTCAGGGTCCAAAGACTAACTTGAAAGTTGCTGCCATATTGGAGAAAGCTAATGCGATTCGCCAGGTCTTTCTCTCTTTCTCGTGTTTTTGTCTGTATTCGTTTGGATACATATTCTCAGTGCTCATATCTTAAACAGGCATTGGCTGGAAGTGATGAAGATGAAGATTCCGACGGTTGGAGTGATTCGTGAGGACATTCTTTCATTGTAAAGCTTTTCAATATGTTTGTTCTTGGCGCAGATGTCAGAGCAAACACTCCGCTTTTCTTCGAAGTGTTTGTAAATGGCGTTTTCTCTTCTCTACACTATTCATTCATACAGAAGTTCTTTCCTCTTCTCTGTTCTCAACAACACGCAATCAAGAAGCTGTACTTGGGCATTTTTTTTTCTACCGGAAACCAAACTTCTGAAGATGCTTCATTCAAAAATGGAAAATGCAACAGCGTCAGAGTTCTCAACCAATCAAAGAAAATTGTAAGTATTGTTGTCATGATATCTTGGCATGTGTAAATTGTGTGGTGGTGGTATGCGTTTGATATTGTACTCATATATATGAAATTTTGCAATCTTGTATATGTAATTTTTTTTTACGATTCATATTTCCGGATTCTTGCTTCATACCTATCAAACTTACTCTCATATTTGGATAAATGTAAGTAGGTCTAGGAATGCTGCTTCTTTTCTGTGTTGATTACATTGGCATTTTGGCACAATGATTGGCATTTATATTGGGTGCATTGTTCTTGCATTTTAGATTACCTTGTATTCTTTGAGGTGTTGTTGAAATTCAGCAACGATATCTTTACCACAAAAGTTGCATTTACTCAACTAAATTCTATGAAACAGAATGCTCTATTCCCACTCTCATTTTCAAATTTTGAATAGAAACTTTTGTATTGATTTGGTGGTAAAAATTGACCTTCGTTATTATGTGTTAATGCTAAGTAAATATTATTTTATATAAACATTTATCACTTCTTTTTACTAATTAAAATTTTCGTCTTTATATAATATATGTTACTGTGATCTTATGTAATTAATATTTTTAAAGTCTTTATATTTATCATTAATCTTGATTAATATTCTTGTCACTATTTTTTATTGATCATATTTCAGTAACATTTTTCGACCATTTTTTATATTTTATAAAGAGTTCGGCTTTTTATTGTGAAGACAAATCTCGTTTGTGTAAATGATTTTGAGATGAAATCTTATAAGAAATATGAGACTTAGCTATATTTTATGTGTTGGTAACAAGTTTCAAAGGGATTTATACTTTTCGCATATTTTAATAATTTTTATTTGTCGAGGTAATTTTATATTTTACTAAATTTTTTAAATGCAAGTATAAATTAGCGTAGATCCTATGACTTTTTGAATTTCTAAATAATAGAGTTTTACTTTTCAATTATTATTTTGATCACATTCATGTGAAGTGTTTTGAAATTAGAGTTTAGAAACAATTTTTTTTTTATTCTAATCATTGATCAATCATTTAAGTAACATGTCTTCTAATAGTTCTAAGAGGTTGAAATCAAATCTAATTAGTGGGTTTTTGTGTTAATACGTTGAGGGACTGCAGGAATTTTCAAGTTTATCTGCAGAGGTTCCATATCCAGTTATTTCACCCTCCCCTTCAATTTATTGGATTAATTATGTGTCATACCCTCTTTAGTTTACACATTTATAAAAATACTTTTAATTAATTTTGTTTTATATAAATGCATTTATTATAAGTTTGTTTTGTAAAAATGCCTATTTAGAGTTTGACTTTTTATAATTATACCCAATTGACTTTTTAAATAGTTGTAAAGGTTATTTTGGGAAGTTTACAATTA
>CANYCX012210272.1:0-12986 GCA_948193385.1 Breynia disticha f. nivosa | reverse complement strand
ATTAATGTAACCTATACTCCTGGCCGACGAGGTCCGTTTGCAAACGTCTTGTGAAATAATTAAGAAAAAGGTCTAGTGAGAGAAACTAGAATTGGAATATGTATGATCATACTAGGTGATGCATTAATGCATATGCATTTCAAATTCATGATGAATATATATTTGAGAATGATTATGCTTTTGTGACTTGTTGATTTGTTGAGAATGAAAATGTGTTGAAAAAGAGATATGTTACATTTATAGGAGAGAAAAACGGTTCTGACAAGGTACACGGACCAGGGCATAAGTACACGGTTTTGAGTGGAATTAAACAGGCAAGACCATGTAATTCATTCCAAACCAAGTACTATGGCAGAACTTCCGGAAATCATTGTTTCGTTATTTGTACCCTAGACAAATTTGAAGTTAGTTGGGTATAAATGTTGGAAAGAATGAAGAGTTAATTGGTTTTCTGCCTAGCTGATTCAGCCATTTGGTTGAGTCTCGATCGAGACTTGATGAGTCTCGGTCGAGACTTATCTTCGGCCAAGTCCAGTCTGCCAACTTGCTCGAATCTCGATCGAGATTCAATGAGTCTCGATCGAGACATGACTTCTATCCGAGTTCTTTCCTGAATTGGCTAGAATCTCGATCGAGATTCAATGAGTCTCGATCGAGACTTGACTTCTGTCCGAGTTTTCTTTTGAATTTTCCTGAGTCTCGATCGAGATCCATCTTTAACGAACGTTACTGTGCATCCCATTTTTGCTTCAACTTTTCAACTTTTGGGCAGAATGCTCATCATGCTCGCGATGTTTTTTTATCATGTTTGGTTTATGTGGACCTACGTTAACATACGTCGAGTCTCACAATAATGTACGTTATTGTCTCTTCCAGTTTTTTCAGTTTTCTTTCAAGTTTGAATCAGAATACCCGTCACAAATGTGATATGACAATCACTACTGGTCATGGATAAACTCAAATTAATGTACGTTAGGCATTTGAACAACTTATGTTATTCCTCTTTTAGGATTTATACTTTGGCTGCAAATTTAATCTTAATTGCTTGAGAGAGATAACACATTATCAAAACACAGCAAGGACTCAAATATTAATTACCAATGATCCAACGTTACACAAGCTGAATTCGCATATAACAATGTAGTAAATCGATTCACCAAGAGATCTCCATTCTCGATTGTTTACACAAAGGAGCCCAACCTTGCACTGGATATTGTGTCACTCCCAAAAATTGATAATAAGTCAGCAAGTGAAGCAAAGTTAGCTAAAGAAGTGGTTGAAATGCATGCTGGGGTTAAGCAACAGATTGAAGAAGCTAATGCAAGGTACAAGTTCAAAGTGGATGCTCATCAGAAGAGGCAAGTGTTTGAAAAAGGATATGAGTTTATGATCTTCATCAACAAGAGAAGATTTGTTAGAGGTCATCATAAATTGTAGCAGAAGAAATATGGTCCTTTTAAAGTCTTTAAGAGAATCAATGGCAATGCCTACAATATTGATTTGCCATTGTGGATGGGTAACATTTCATTCAACTTTAATGTTGTTGATATATTCTCCTAAAAATCGGACATGGAGCTAAGCTATGGTTAACCGCACTCAAGGTCGAGTTTCTTGCGAGTAGGGGGAATGATGAGGCATCAATATAGTCGTATTACTGGCATGAATAGTGCCAAATGACTTGAGGTATCCAAACGATTAATTAGGTCAGTTAATTAGTCATTAACCAAATTTGTCAAAATAAATTAACTAATTTTTTCAGTCGGTTTGGTTGGTTAACAGAATTAACCAAATTTTAAATCACAAATTAAATGTGTTGAAATTCTTATTATTTTTAAATGTAGAATATAGCACAATCAATAAAAATATTTGAATAGTTAACATTCTAACCAAAGTACCAAACTCTATTATACAAATTAAAAGTCCAAACATTTAAGTGTCTTTAACGATAAAGCATAATTAAAAAATTTCAAATACATCCAATAAAATACAAAATTTTCAATCAAATCTTTACTATCTTAAATGAATTGATATGTTGTTCACCTCAGCTTCTGCAACTTGTAATTCTACAATACACCCAAAAAAGATTTCCTCACCTAAAACTTGTGATAGTAAAATCATAGTCTTACATATAAAATCTCATACATAAAACAAGTCAAAGTCGAAAAAGAACTAATCATGTAAAACAAACCATGTTCTATATATCGTCCATTAATAGATCTTATTGATTTTGATTCATCTGGACGCATAACAAAATCAATGAAACAAACCTATAGAATATGACTCCATTAATCTGAATATATAAAGATACCAAGACATTAAGAATCTACCATATCTATTACATAAAGCATCTTGCAAAAACATTATTGGAAGAACACTTGCGCCTTTACATACAAGACCATGAAACTCCTGGTGTAGTTCTACCTTATACCATGAGAATCAATTTAAGTCATTAGTCCATGGAATTAAAATTGATACTTCCCATAGAACTCACAAATTCCTGTTACAGTTGCTCACAACTAACTTCCAATCCTACCATAATATGAGAGTTTCCACAATCAAACATTGTCTCCATATCACTTTTGCAAACTAACTTTATTACTTTGCGCCTAATATAACTTCCAAAACCTAACATTATGCAAACTAAGTCGATTAATTTACTGCACAGTCCATAGCAATTACTACCTAACATTGTTTCCACATCACAAAGAGGAAAACCCCAAGAAAAATTTGCACAAATTTTATCGAGCTGGTTAATTTAAACATGTTATTTGATATTTTGCATACCTGCTATGCTACTGAGCAACATAGGTCAAAAAGTACAAACAATAAGTAATATTGTAGATTAAATGTCATTTAACATATTCAATGTGTCATTGAAAAAAGTAAAAAAATACTAAGATGTATAATATAAACATATTAAATTGACAATAACTGATAGCTCTGATATTCTGTTTTTAGAGAAAATTAAATATTAGAGACTTAAAAATATTGTGTGAGCATACTTCATTCTGTGATGAGAAATCATCTTCTTGACTATTTCTCTAGAATCAAACAAATGTATTCAAGTCATGCTCATGACCAAAAACTTGGATTGCTTAATCAAAATCTTTCCTTGTTGTAGAAGTGTCTCTTAACTCAAGATTGACATTTGATTATCAAAGGCAAAACAAATTAACAATCAACTAAGCACAAAAAGAGGGAAATACCTTAAAAGAGCAACCATAGTGATGGAGGAGGAAAGATGTCAACTCTAACGTCTACATCATAGTGTGGACACATAGGTGGTGTGAGATGTGTTGTGTTTGTGTGGTTGTGTCAGAGGAGGCAAGGTGTGGCTTTGTCAAGGTGACAGAGGAGAAGTGGTTGTGTGGGACTTTGGGGGCAGGCATGATTATATGCAATAGAGAAGAAGTGACTGTATGGGACTTCTGTTAGATGTGTTAGGGTTTCACTTACATGTCTTATGGGTCGTATGTGTATAAAAATAAATTACACATCGTTTAATAAATTTGGTTATTTCGGTCGATTATCGATTTTTAATTGAACCGACTGAAAATCGAATTACAAAAGAGCTAACTGATTAAACATAAAATTAATCTTTTTTCGGTCGGTTATTGGTCAATTCGATCGGTTAACTATTTTTTGAACACCCCTACAAACGACAACACCATGGAGTGGACGACATCTTACACAAGTTCAAGCAAACTAGGAGTTTTAGTTTGGATTGGTTTATATTTCGATTACACTTTTAGTTTAGCTAGAACTATGATATTTCAGGACTTCTAAAAAACTATATTTTATGCATATACTTACGTTATTTTCAGCACTAAAAGACATTATTTAGAATACACATATTTTGCTATTAACATTGGAGCTTGTTTTCTCCAACACATCTGATATTTTGAGCAACATCCATTCTCAATCTATTTTCTCCTACACATCTGATATTTTGAGCAACATTTGTTCTCACTAATGTGCAGGATCAACAATTGATATATTATTATCCATATGAACCTAATTCATGGGATCTCATAGACTCAAATTTGTCTTATTCACATTTCCCTCGATGTTTTAAAGATTTTATTCCTTGGCAATAGCTTATTCAGAAGATCAAAAAAAATCCTCTTTTGACTACACAAGATCAATGAAAGTACATTCATGTTTGAGCAATTGCTTTATCACATTGTGTCTCAATAGTGTAAATGAATTTCACCATTTAAGGTTTTGTTCTTTGCAATAGCTACTGTAACCTTTCAATCACAATGTATTAACACAGAAGGAATAGATTTAATTTCCAGAGGAATATCTATTATGAAGTTTTTTCAACCACTTAGCTTCATTGCCAACTAATTCTGGTGCTACAAATTATGACTCCAAAGCCGATCTGACAATGATAATTTATTTGGTTGATTTTCAAGCTACAACACTTTCACCTAATGTGAATACACATCCATTAGCATATTCTATCTTATTTGATCGTGAGATCCAACTAGCATCACTCTACCATTTAAGTACAATGAAAAATTAACTATATTGAATACCATATTTAATGGTATCACACAGTCTATCGATAATATATAGCAGGTCTCATAAAATTTATTAGATGCAACTGACCATCACTAATCTATACATACTTAGACTAAGATACAAAATATCCTCAATTTTTCATTAATAGAGTATTATATTCATTAGGAGTACTCAGAGGTATCACCTCATAATTGTTAAACTTCCTTAGAAGTTTATCCACACTATGACTTTGTGAAAATAAAATATCACTGGCATTCTTATGATTTTCAATATCACATTAACTTCACTCAAATATTTCATATTAAATTGTGAAGGTAAACATTTTTTGGTACTAAGTAGCACATCAAGACAAGTATATAAATAAATAAGATATAAATACTTATTTAGATCATTTAATAACGTTAACCAAACAAAATTGAAATTTATTTTCATGAAACATAAAAATAATATGATCATAGAGTATGTTCTCATTACCAGATTGACACATAAATATTTTTAATGACTTGTATCAAATTAAAATGGATAATTATTTTACTAAAAGCTTTATAACTTCATCAAACTACATTAATTTTATAACCCCACATTTTTAAATAATGAAAACAAGCAGCAAAATTGCTTCATAAAAAATATTAGATCACAAACAAACATTAAAAATTACTTGGTGACGTAGTTCCCATAATCAATTCTCATCAAACAAAAATCATTCTCTTGTATGAAGCAAAAGCAAAATTTTGTTCATATCATCCATGACTAGACATAACCATGACCAAGGGTGCACACACATTCTCATCAAAATAATATATACTTTGGTGCAAACACGAGATGATCACCCATTAAAACAAATTTCTATTTTTGCTTCCAATTAATGAATCTACGTCACCAATTTGACGAAGACAATGTTTGTGCAAAATATTATAAATCATGTATGCATTATATGATGAGTTACAAAAATAGAATATTAGTTACAATACAAGCTCTAATAAAGGTGAAAACATCAACATCTCTATGAAGCAATAACTAAATAATTATCTAGAGAGCAAGATTACATGTGCATCCTTAAGCCATGGGTCACTGTTTTCTAAAAACTTTAACATAAGTTTCGAATGGAAAAATAACCACGACAAGAACATTAGGGAGAAATAACCACGACAAGAACATTAGACACTTGCGAAGATCTTATCCTTCCAAGACTACTTGACCAGATTACAAGTATTGTCAACTCCTGCAAGTTGGTTTAACTCCTTTGCTCTTAATATTTGAAACTCATTGTTGTTCACCCCAGTCACTAACATTTTGTTTTACAGGGTCACTAAATCTAGTGTTTTCTTTTAATGACCATCCAATCCTGTAACCAACGTCGAGAACCTTCTGTCCTCTTTTCTGGGTCCTACTACAAAGCAAAAAAATGTTCATACTGTTTGATGCTCTCGTGAAGAGATTCCCTTTTCCATTTGGGTGTGAAATGGAAAGATTCACCCCAAGCATAAACATAAAAACTTATGACAAGATCATAATATTTCTTAAACATATCAGCAAAAATCCCATAAAAACGTGCAAGCAAAGTGGATATCTTAGTAGCAGCCTTCATCATTGACCCGACGTGTAACTCTAAGAAGTCGCTCCATCAAATTAGACATACTACACTCACATTTTCTCAACTTTAAACCAAACAATTATAATTCCAACACAAACAACTTGGAGACACTCCTTATTGATCCTAGTGAACTTGGAACTTTAATAATGACACTGGTCAACCGGCTTCGTGGTACATTATTCACTATTTATTGAGAGGAAGAACTCTTACAGATGCCATTTAGCCCTAAGAAAATAAGAGAGAAATGATAAAATAAGGGAGATTTTAGGTTATAAGCAGAGATTACGAGGCAGTAAGTAGTTTGGTGGTCGTTTTATAGAGAGTCAAATTGTCGCGCCCAAATTTAAAATGCTCATTTTTGAATAATTATACAATTTTGGAAACCATTTTTTCTTTTTAAAATAGTTTATCAAGGCAAGAAAATAAGAAAGAGGAATAAACATGCATTACTTAAAACCCGACCAAAGTTAGGCCATATACAAAACCAAGCTATAAATGCACAGAAGCTATCGAAATGATTTGAAAACAATGCATGTAAATCATCTATCTATACTAGTGTTTGTATATATTTACAAAAGAATGGTATAATTCCAAAGCTAGGAGCATTGACCTCGTGAACGGTATCGCACTACTAGCAACCACCAAAAATCAAAAGTCCCACCGCACACTACTATTGCTCTGCACATTCATCACAAACACAAACGCATCATGAGTAACTAAATACCTAATAAGTACATCTACAACACTTACCAAGGTAGTTAATGCATAAGTACTCGTTGGTAAAGTGTGTTAGATGTTTTATGTACTATGGATTCAGGAAATCATCCTAATCACTATCTACTTTAATAAATCATTAGTTCATTATCCAAGGTAAGGAATTGTCGTTCTTACTTTGCTCTTAAATTTCAAGTATTAAGTCGATTATTCTTTCATTTCCTCTTCTTAAAGATTTTTGTTTATCACTATTTATTTTTTGAAAATGGTCTAGGGGATGGTTTGGGTAAATAGTTTCGTAGCCCGTTTCTCCTTCCTGAGATTCTCTAGAACTGAAACGGTTAGAAAAACGATTTACCCCAAACTATTCCCGAACCCATTTTGACTCTTCTGAAAGTCCCTAGAAGTGGAACAGTCTTGAGAACAGTTTGCATAAACCGTTCTAGAGTCCGTCTGCCTTCCTAACATTCCCTAGAAGTGGAGCAATTTTGGGAACGATTTTAGAAACTGTTCCAGAGCTCGTTCCGTCCTTCTTAAATTTCCTGGAAGTGAAATGGTTAGGGAAACAGTTTGGACTAACCGTTTCCTAAACCGTTCTCCCCTGCTTCCAGCTGAAATTAGCACTTAATACAATTCACAACAATGAATAATTCATACAACACATTTCCACAGCCATCAAACCATAAAGCATCATTTCATGTTTGTTATCCAACACAAACTTAATTCCATTTCAAATTACCATTCTATTAACACCACATTTAACTTAAGCATCCCCATAAACCAAAATCACTCAAACACATAGCTTTTACAATCCATAACATTCACTACATACAATTACACAAGTGTCCATATTTCCACGAATAGCAACACACATCATTTAAATGTAATGAATGTCAAATGCACATGTTTAACAATCCACATGCACAATGCCCCGGGGTTCACTCAACATTTTCGACCGGAGAGCTCTCGCTCTCTATTCATTTATTTCAAGAGAGGTCTCTCTCCTCACATTTGGGCAACTCCTTTTTTATCATTTTTTGTAGAACTCTCACTCTTTTATTCGTTTGGACAACTCCTCTTTTTATCAATATCTTAGAGCTCTTGCTCTTTTACATAGATTGGGAAACTCCCTTCTTTATCTTTTCTCACAATGAAAATGTCACACCATGCTCATACAATTTCATCAAGCCACAGATGATGTTATACTCATTTTCATGTCAATTCATGCCACATGCATCATTTTAAAGGAGATAACACATTTGTTCAATCCCACATAACAAACATCTTTAACCATGCATCACACTTAAGGCATTTCAGTCATCATACCATCAACTTTGATATTACTCAATTCATCATCTTCATTCAGATTCATAATACACGTAATACAATTGCATCCACTGGAAACACCGACACTTACACACTTGTACATATACCATTTAACACAAAACACATACTCACAACCATTATCATTCATACATATCAACACTTTACACATTTACGACCATGCACATTAAATCATGTATGCTTAACCATACAGATGCAAGACATACCAAGGTAAGTGTGATTTGATGCACACTTACCTTGAAACCCGCGAAGTCGGCTCAACTCCAGTTCGGTTTTCGAACACTACCTCCTACACAAATCAAATCACATTTCTCTCATTAAACACATATCTACCCTTGATTCACATTCTTGCTCTTATTCCTCAAAAATCCCCAAATTACCCAAACCATAAAATCATAAATCTTTCATCAAAATCACAATAACAAGCTAAATATTCACACCTTTAGGATCTTCCATAAAAACCCACATAACACACTCTAATCTCACTCGAATACTCATAAATTCCATCTAGGGTTAGAGATTTACCTTGCTCTAAGTCGTCTCAAAACCTAAGATCCACCTAAATCGTTGTTCTAGCATGGGATTATGAGAATCTAAGTGTGTGGGACAAATATTTGTGTTTAGGAAGGCTTGGAAAATGTTTCTTAAGGTTTGAGAAACGTTATCACGAGTGAGTATCAGTTAGGGTTGAGATATAACTTTTCTCTCTTTCCTTTCTCTCAAATACGCGTCTGTTTTTAAATTTCCGCAGGTCAAAACGGCCTGCCAAAAGGTTTACCCAAACCGTTTGGATAACCGTTCTGCCTTTACTTAGAGTGAGATTAAACTCTGCCTACAGTGGAAACAGTTTACCCAGGCTGTTCCCCAGGCCATTCTCAGCCACTGTTCTAACATTTCTGCCAATTTAAGTGTATATTTTTTTGGGCGTTACACAAATGGCTTTTAGATTTTTTTTAGAGGTAAAGGCAGCCAAATGCAGGGTAGAGATTCCTCTGTTGTTAGACCCAAAACATGGAGGTCTTTGCAAATTTCAACCACTTTCACATGAAAAGTGTCCTTTTTTATTATTGGAGACCTTCAAAACTTTATTCATCAAATTAAAACACACATAATTAGGTTTTTCTGCATATAGAACCACACATTCCCCAGAGCTCCTCGTCGTCAGTGTAGACTTAGCTTCCAAAGCATCAAAAGATAAGGTCATATTGTTACCAATAAAAACGACATAAAAAAAGTCGTGTAGAAGCAACCCATAACACAGGACAAAAATAGGAAATAAGCAGCACTGAAACAACAAAGTTTCAATTTTTAAAGTAGAACGTAGTTCTAGAACAAAATTGAAATAGAAAAAACAAATTATGGGAAATTTAGAGTCTGGGTTTTATAGAAATCATTATGAAATTGATTAGTACATCAGCTTTCGTTAGAATGATAGGGAAGATACTTTCTAAGAACACAGAAAATTTAAGTATGAATACAATCTTCTAAAATATCACGAATTATCATAGACAACTTCTATAAACATCCATAAATATGATCAATTATAATCACAATAACAATAAAGAGAATATGAGAAAACTTATCTTTATTCTACTTTCTAATTTTAAAACTCATAGATCATATTCTATTATTGATGTTATTAATAAATTCCTTAAAAATATTAGCAAAAAATCAACTTGAGTTGTGATATGATCATTGTTCTAAATAAATTTATTTCCTCTAAGATAAAACAGGTCTTCTCAATTGATTTGAGGAGCATGAATGAATAGGAATTTTTTTGTATATAAAAAGAACCTAGAGAAAAGAATAATGTATAGTCAGTGTGTCTTTGTATTTTTTCAATGAGAATGAGTGTTCTGACATAACGTTGAGTGAGTGAGAAAAATAAGGGGAGTGAGAAAAATAAGGGGAGTGTGAGAGAAATAAGTGATGTGGATGTTGAATAGTACAATAAATGAACGTGGTTTTTTTCACATAAGTAGTATGTGATATTAAATAAATATGAAAAAATGGATTTTGCAATACCTAAATAACAATAATTCTAACAATAAATTACTCTTGTAATAATTGTAGCTTGCATTAGATGTCGGTGAATCCTCTTTTTCTTCATATTTATACGCACGGAGAAAATTATTTCTGTAATCAAATTTACTTATGTAACTATATTATTTATATTGCTGAGTCAATGATAACTTGTATTGAGATTCTTTTGGTTTTAATATTCACAAAATAGTTTCAATATTATAAATGAAGGAAGAAGTCTTCATATGTCTACCACACTCATTATTGAATAAAAAAAAGTTTTTGGAACTAAAGGAAGTACTTTCAACCTTTAGGTTATTATCACCACCCTTCAAGTTAATCTTGTAACAAATAAGGACTTTAGTTCTTTCTAATAATTTACTAAAGTCTATTTATTCAATTATTTAAGGATTCTGGTTCTTGCCATTAGTTAATATGGAAACTATTTTGTGAGTGTGTACTAATGCAATAGTTTCAATGTTATAGTGACGCTTCATACCAAGGACTTGGATGTGTACTAATATAAAACGGGAAAGTGGTAGCATATGCCTCTTGACAACTCAGACAACATGAAATGAACTATCCAGTACATGATTTAGAACTTGCAGCGGTAGTATTTGCTCTTAAGATCTGGAGACATTATCTTTACGGTGAGACATTTCAAATTTTTACAGATCATAAAAGTGTGAAATACTTAATGACCTTAAAAAAATTAAATATGCGCCAGAGAAGATGGTTAAGAGTTGTTAAAATACTATGATTGCACAAAAAAATATCATCCTAGAAAAACAAATGTGGTTGCAAATGCACTCAGTAGAAAGTCAAGTGTTGCTATATGTAGCTTACAGCTAACACGTATGACCGATTTGATAGCTTTACGAAGCCTGAATACAAAATTAAAATTAATTGAGTCAGGAGTGTTAATAGCAACATTAATAATCCGACCAATGTTGTTAAGAGAAATACAAGAACCACAAAAGCAAGATGAAGAGTTTATAAGAATAATCGAACAGACTGAATAAGGTTTTGAGGCCCCATTTCAGTTGGTTGATGAATTACTAATGATGGGATCCAGAGTATGTGTATCAAACATTGAGGGGATTAGAAAAAAGATGCTGGATGAAGCACAAAATATGCTAAGAAATCAAGAATGACAAAAATGTACAATACTTTGAACACAACATTATTGGTGGCTAAATATGAGAAAAGATGTAGTTGAATTTGTACCCAGATCTTTAATATGTCAACAGGTAAAGGCTCAACATTAGGCACCAACATGCAAACTTTAGCCATTATCAATACCAGTTTAGAAGTGGGAACAGATAACTATAAATTTCATGATAGGATTACCACATAACAGTCAGATAAAGACGTAGTATGGGTGATTGTGGATACATTTACTAAATCAGTGCACTTCTTGCTGATTAAAATTGAAATCTCTCTAGAATAGTTAGAAGGATTGTGCATTATAAGAGATAGTCTGATTACATGGTATTCTTATTTCCATAGTATTAGATAGAGATCTAAGGTTTACTTCCAAATTTTGGCAGACGTTATAGAGTGCTTTGGGTACAAAATTGAACTTTAGTACTGATTTCCATTAATAGACTAATGGACAAACTAAAAGAATGATTTAAATGTTAGAAGAGATGTTATGATCTTGTGTTTGGAGTTTCAGGGTTCATGGGATCAGTACATACTATTGAAGAAATTTGCTTATAACAATCAATATCATAATAGTATTGGTATAGCACCATATGAAGCTCTATATGGATGAAAGTGTAGAAGTCCAATTTACTGGAATAGAAAAGGGGCAGAGATATTTGAAGGATCTAAACTTGTACAAGAAATAGTAGAAAAAGTGGAGCTGAGTAAGAGTAAATTAAAAGCTATACAAGATAGACAAAAGAGTTATTATAATATGCATAGAAGAGAGATGGAGTATGAAATTAGAGAGAAGGTATTTTTGACAGTATCGCCTTGGAAAGGAATAATGAGATTTGGAAAAAAAAAAGAAAATTGAGTCCCATATATGTTGGACCATACAAGGTTACAGAGCGGATTAATCTTTTAGCCTACAAACTTACTCTACTTACTAGCTAAGACAGATTCACGATGTTTTCATATAAGTATGCTCAGTAGATATAGAGCAAATCCTACCCATGTTATACCAGAATTGGAAGTACAAACAACTGAAAACTTAACCTATACCGAAGAACCAGTATAGATTGTGGATCATAGGATAAAACATCTAAGAACTAAAAAGATTTCAATGGTTAAAGTTCTCAGGAAATATCATAATCTGGAACAAGCAACATGAGAGACCAATGATAAGATGAGAAAAGAGTATCCACATCTATTCACAAGTAAATTTTATATAACAAGTAATTGCATTTTCATATAGAAGTACATATAATGAAGGATAATAAAGATAGTTACAAAGTAAATAACATAAAATACCAGTAACAGAGGACAGAAGTGAATTTCGAGGATGAAATTCTTTAAGGGGGAAGATTTGTAACATCCTCATTCTACAATCCTATAATTAATTAAATGGTTAAAATGAATAATGAAATTGATAATTTAGTTGGTAAATAGAGGGAAATAAGAGGTTTATAAACAGTTCATGAAGGGTTAATGGCACGTATACGTAAAAGGACAATTGTTGTAGTAAATTAAAAAGAACACGTTGTGGCCAAAAAGTACACATTGTAGCTACTACAACATGTATAATACTACACGTTTTCATAGACAAACGTGTGGTAGATGTCCACAACTTGTATTC
>CANYCX012210106.1:0-14671 GCA_948193385.1 Breynia disticha f. nivosa | reverse complement strand
GTGCTTTGGATGATGCCATTTGAGTCCAAGAACGAGAGACAGAAAGTGTTTTCAGAGAGTAAAAAAGAAAAGAAAGTGATTTCTTTTCTTTGGAGTTCAAGAACGAGAGAGAGAAATAGAGGCAGTAAGAAGAAACACTCGAAAAGTGGGAGAGAGAACGAGAGAGAGAAAGTGAGGGATTAATTGAAAACTGGCGGAATTATGGCGAAAAGTGGGAGAGAGAAAGTGTCAATTCTCCTGTGCTCACTCTTCCCAATATTGACATGTCAGTTTTTTCAAATTTTAAACTTCTTAACAGATCTGGTTATAAATAGGTATTTATTAGGGTTCATGGGTATTTTTGGATAGTTTGACCCAAAGTTATCCAAATACAAAATTGTTCCACAAAAATGGATACAAAGGGTAATTACTACAACTTTCTTTCTGAATTACAACTTCTACTCTGTCTACTTCTCTCTATTCTTATTCTGCCCATTCTAATTTCTTCTCTTCTATTCTCTTCTCCTCACTTCTCACTTAATCTCTTCTCTTTTCCCTACCACTCTAATTTTCATTTTGCATAATCTAGGTCTCTTACAGTTGGTATCAGAGCCACGCATCAGCCATGACACATGAGGGTACTCGCTTGAAAGTCTTAGATGATCAAGTTAAAAACCTTGAAACACAAATCACCAAGTTACTATCTGACTTCACCAAATCCCAAACCGAAACACAAAAGAAAATTGATGATAATCACAAAGCCATACTCACGTTGTTGGAGGAAATGAAGACCAACCAAAACCAGCAAGCAGTAAGTTCATCCGAATAGCCCAAAACTTTCGCCAGTCTTCTGGGAACCCCTACAGTAACCAAATTACCACTGCCTCAAAACCCATTTATCATTAAAACAAGCACCAACGATAAAGACAATGTGCTTTTGGAGTTGATAAAGTGGAGTGCCTGAGTTATGTCATTTCAGGAGTAGGGGTAGCTACGGATCCAGCAAAGATTCAGGTATATTGTAGATTTGGAACACCTTCTGGCACTTCTGGAGCCAAGTTCTGGGCTGCTTCCCATCAAAGAAGGTAAATTCCATTTTTGGCCAAAGTTGGTTTGTAGGTTGCAAAATGGTTTGGAAGGGTAACTGATTTCATTGTCTTTATCGTTAGTCCTTGTTTTAATGATAAATGGGTTTTGTGTGGATTATATGAGTTTGAATGACACCAAGTAAAGGATAAATTTCCTATTCCCATGGTTGATGGATGAACTGCATGGAGCATCAATATTTTCAAAAATTGATCTCAGATCTGGCTATCACCAAATTCGGATGACAATAGCAAATATTCCAAAGACAGCATTCAGGACCACCAAGGCCACTATAAGTTTACTGTCAGGCCAGTTGGCCTCACAAATGCTCTGGCCACTTTTCAGGCTTTAATGAACAGAGATTTTGCGAAATACCTGAGGAAGTTCGTCTTGGTTTTCTTTGATGGCATTCTTGTATACGGTCAGGATGTTCTCACACATGCCAAACATTTAAGACAGGTCCTGCAGAAACTAAGGCAGCACTAGTTATTCGCAAAGAAGAAGAAATGTGCTTTTGGAGTTGATAAAGTGGAGCACCTAGGTCATGTCATTTAGGAGCAAGGGTAGCTACGGATCCAGCAAAGATTCAGGCAATGTTGGACTGGCCAACACCAACCAATGTGAAATCTTTGCGGGGTTTTTTGGGTTTGACAGGTTATTACAGAAAGTTTGTGCAGCAATATGGAATAATTAGTAAACCATTGACAACAATGTTAAAGAAGGATCAGTTCCAGTGGGGACCAGAACAAGACCTTGCTTTTCAAAAACTCATGTCTACAATGAGTACAACACCTGTTTTGGGCTTACCAGATTTTCAGAAACCTTTCATACTGGAGACAGATGCTAGTTATCGGGGCATAGGAGCAGTTTTGATGCAGGACAAGAGACCCATTGCATATTTCAGCAAGGTCCTTTGTCCGAAGAACCAGAACCTGTCAATTTATGAAAAGGAACTATTAGTCATTACTGCTGTTGTGGAAAAATGGAGACACTATCTCGAAGGTACCACCTTTGTGATTAAAAGTGATCATTACAGTTTAAAATATTTGTTGCAGCAGAAATTGCACACACAAATACAAAAGAAGAGCTTGACAAAGTTACTGGGATTGACTTACACAATACAGTACCACAAGGGTGCAGAGAATCAGGTAGCAGATGCCCTATCAAGACAGTTTGAGACATCCACATCCGAGTTGCATGCCATATTAGCAGCCGTTCCAAGTGGGTTGCTCAACTTGTGCAGAGCTATGAAGGTGATGAAGAAGCACATAATGCAATTCTCAAAGCAATGCAACCAGCTCCAAAAAAATTCAGATATAAGGGGGGAATACTTCATTACAGGAACATATTATATGTGGGCAACCATGGCAATCTCAGATTTCAAATGCTTAATGAAGTGCATGCATCAGCAACCGGGGGCATTCAGGCTTTAAAGCTACATATCACAGGCTTAAGCAAGTTTTTTATTGGCCATACATGAAAGCTCAGCTCAAGAAATACATCACATAATGCATGGTTTGTCAAAAAATGCAAGCATGAGAATGTTGCTTATCCTAGATTGTTACAGCCAATACAAGTTCCAGATGGGGCATGGAAACAAATCGCAATGGATTTTATCGAAGGATTGCCAACTTCAGAAGGGAAAAATGTCATCATGGTAATTATGGATCCTTTCACTAAGTATGCACATTTCTTAACATTTTCACACCCCTTTACAGCAAAAGATGTGGCCAAACAATACATGCAAAACATATACAAGCTACATGGAGTGCCAGAACTCATAATTTAGGGACAAGGTGTTTACAAGTTTGTTTTGGAAAGAGTTATTCAAGAGCTTGGGAGCAGAATTAAGACACAGCACAACATACCACCCACACACAGATGGACAATAAAAAAGGCTCAATCAGTGCTTAGAAGGTTACCTCAGATGTATGAACCATCAACATCTAGAAAAAATGACACAGGTTGATTCATATGGCAGAATGGTGGTATAACACCAACTTTCATAGTGCCATTAACACAACTCCATTCTAAGCACTGTATGGGTATCCCCCACCTATGGGAATCATCACGCAGAGGATGTCATCATCAGTGGACGGAGTAAATCGCTATTGGGAGGAGCGAGAATAGATGATTACTACTCTCAAGCTCCATCTGCAACAATCAAAGAATAAAATGAACGTTCAGGCCGATAAACACAGAACGAAAAGGGAATTAGAAGAAGGCGAGCTGGTTTACCTCAAGTTACAACCATATCGACAGAGTACAGTCGCAAAACGGAGGAACAAAAAGATCAGTGTGAAGTTTTATAGCCCATACAGAATTCTCAAGAGAATAGGGAAGGTAGCATATGAGCTCGAGTTACCTCAAGGAAGCTCAATACATCCGATTTTTCATGTTTCTCAACTCAAGCGAGCTCACGGATCTGGAACCATCCCTGCCACAGATCCAATCGTGGAACCAGATGGATCGAAGGCGGCAATTCCAGAGGCAATACTCGATCAGAGACTCGCCACGCGAAGGAACCCAGGTGGATCGAGATGGCTTATTTGGTGGAAAGGTGAGGATGCAGCAGAAGCAACTTGGGAGGACGCAGAAATAATAAAAACCCTATATCCCAATTTTAAACCTTGCGGCCAAGTTTTATTTTACGAAAAATTAACTAACATTCCCATTTGCAAAAATGCCCACCTAACTTATCTTCTTTTTTTTTAAAGCATCAATGCACTACTGAGCAATGTCTTCAGCAATTGCTGATACAAGAAATTTCGGGGGTGATGAATCCCAAATCGTTGGGCCAAACAAAGAACTAGTCGCCCGAGCTAGAGTATGAGCTACTAAGTTCGTTGACCTCTTAACATGTTTGATACTTACATTATTCATATGCAAAAGAAGGTCTAAGCAATCTGCAACGATTAAGCCAAAAGGGGAAGCGAGTTCTGTTGCAGCTTCAATTGAGTGTGAGACCATAAGACAATCTGTCTCAATAATTGTATCCTGAGGTTCATGGTCTTTCAACCAGGATAAGGCTTCGCGGACACTCATTGCTTCCGCCACCATAGGATCATACATGGATTGCCAAATCGTGCCCGCTGCATGTACAAATGCCCCTGTCCAGTCTCGGGCTACCCACCCTGCTCCTGATTGTCTCGATTGCTCAAAAATTGCGGCATCGTAATTTATTTTTAGGATGCCTACTGGTGGTTTCTCCCAAGCCTCGCTTACCCGTCGTTGTGATTTATTCCTTTGCCCCCTCATTCCTTTATCTCTGGCATGCGTCCATGCTTGCTGGAGAACGATTGCACGCTGCCAAACACTGCGAGAATTCGCAACTCTTCCCCGCCACACGCATTCATTTCGAGCCTTCCAAATGGACCACAAAATCACCAGTGCTTTGCTTATGGTCTCTTTATCAAAATTATTTAGTGTAAAAACGAGCCAGTCCTGTACCTTTTCCCATCCAGTAACCTGCCAGGTGAAGCCTCCAAATTCCCATACCTTTTTTGCATAAGGACAACAAATCAGGATGTGAAGGGAGGATTCCAGTTGATGTCTGCAAAGAGGACACATTGGTAATACCTCCACTTTCTTCTTGTTTAAGTTCTGCCGCGTGGGCAGACTCTCGGTGCATGCACGCCATACTAAGTTCAAGACTTTTGGGGGAGCTCTAACTTTCCAGAAGGTGGTCCATTGATCAAGATTGTTGTTTAGGACCTGCCCATCCCAATCTAGCAGCTGGTTGGCACTCTTCACGGTATACTGCCCTTTCAAGTCGTGTGTCCACATCCAGGTGTCATCTATTCTTTGATTGCTAAGTGGAATTTGTAAAATAAGATCCACATCTCTTGGATGGAAAAGCATATGCACTAGATTAATATCCCAGTTCCCATTCAGCTTAAGATCCGCAACTTGCAGTGAATGAAGGTCATCCACTATTGGTGTCATCACATATGGGTTCCCTGCGTTGGGCAGCCACGGGTCAGTCCATACGGACACATTAAACCCCGATCCGATCCTCCACCTGGAACCGCGCTGCAGGAGTGATTGACTCGCCAAAATACTTCGCCAAGTATAGCTTGGATTATGGCCTAATGTTGCCTCTAGGAATGATGAATTCGGAAAGTACCTGGCCTTGTATATACGGGTAACCAGCGCCTCAGGTTGTGTCATAAACTTCCATCCTTGCTTACCTAGGAGTGCCAAATTGAAATTATGTAACTTCTTAAAACCTAATCCACCTTGGAGCTTACTGCTTGTTAAGAAATCCCAACTCTTCCAATGAATGTGCTTTCGAGCCGTCGTTGTTCCCCAAAAGAACCTATTCATCATTTTCTCCAGGTCTCTACAAAGCTCTAGAGGAAGTAAGAAAACATTCATTGAGTATGTTGGCATTGCCTGAGCAACGGTTTTGAGGAGTAATTCCTTGCCTGCTCTTGATAACATTCGCCGGTTCCAAGTTCCTATTCTGCTTTGAACGTGATCAATAATGTATTGGAAAATCTCTTGCTTTTTCCTGCCCACAATTGCTGGTAAGCCCAAATATTTCTGATGAGGTGATGCTTGTGTGATACCAAAGAGGTTGCAGATCTGGTTTTGGTCGCCTTCACTAACATTGTTGCTGAACGTTAGCGATGATTTTTGGAAATTGATACATTGACCCGATGCTTTCTCGTATGTCTCCAATACTCCTTGCATTCTAGCACTTTCCTGCTCGTTGGCTCGAAAGACCAATAAACTGTCATCTGCAAAAAATAAATGTGAGATAGTCGGCGCATTATTTGCAATCCGACAGCCATGTATAGTGCCCCTTCTCTCCTGTTGCTGAATTAGTGCTGACAGACCTTCAGCACAAATCAAAAACAAATAAGGAGATAGGGGATCCCCTTGTCGGAGGCCTCTTGATGGAACAATGGGACCCAGTACATCCTCTCCAAGCAAGATGTTATATTTAACTGTTGTGACACACATCTGGATTAATTGTATCCATCTTTTTGCGAATCCCAGCCTTGCCATCATATGTTCCAGAAACTGCCACTCCACCCGATCATAGGCTTTACTAATGTCAATCTTCAAGGCTGCCCATCCTATTTTCCCTGTTCTCTTCCTTTTCAAAAAGTGGATTAGTTCATACGCAATCAAAATATTATCTGTTATTGAACGATTCGAAATAAAAGCACATTGATTATCAGAAATAACATCAGGAAGAACGACCTTCAGTCTGTTAGCGAGTGCCTTAGCCATAATCTTGTATATAACTTTACACAGTGCAATAGGTCGGTAGTCTGCTACTATTTCCAGATGTCTCCTTTTTGGAATAAGGACTAAGGCAGTATCATTTAAGCCCTCTGGCATCATTCCAGAAGTCATCAATCCATTACAGTAATTGAACACATCATTGCCAATGACAGGCCACTGTGACTGGAAGAAAGCAGGGTTCATATCATCGATTCCCGGGGATTTATCTGGATGCATTGAGAATAAGGCATCTTTGACCTCCTGTTTGGAAAAAGGTTGCAGCAATTGAATATTTTGGACGTCTGAGACTCTCCTTTGAATGCAATGAAGGACTTCTGCATCTTCAATTCCTGTGGACGTATAGATTGATTGGAAGTATTCTGAAATTAAGCCCTCTAGACCATTCCCTCGTTCTCGCCAGGCACCATCTGCTCCTTTTAGTTTGCTAATTTTATTAGTCCTCCTCCTGACATTGGCCGCTCCATGAAACACTTTTGTATTATGATCTCCCTCATTGAGCCATAAAAGTTTACTACGTTGCCGCCAATAAATTTCCTTGGCCTCGAGCAACTTGAACAACTCCATTTCCATTTGAATTAGCTCTTTAAAGTCTCTGCCGTCTCTCCTACCTTGGGAGATGTTTTTTTTAAGTTCCTTATCCTCTCACCAAATTTAGAGCTCTTCCCTTTACCCCATTCTCGCAGTCGTGTTCCACATAAACTGATCTTTTTCTGCATGTCCTCACCTTGCCTCGTTTCCCAGCATTGTTTGATCACTTCTGCAACATCATCCTCTTGTAGCCATACATTCTCAAATCGAAATCGTGTTGCTCTTCTTATCAAGTCCCTTTTCCATGGATTTAGCATAATGGGGTAGTGATCTGACGTAGAGATCTCCAAGTTCAGTACCATTGCATCATTGAATCGTTCCAGCCAGGCCTCGTTCCCCATGCACCGATCAAGTCTCTCCTCCACTCGGTTCATCTCATCCAAACCTCTCCTCCACATAAAGGGGTACCCCACCATGCCCAAATCCACCAGGCCACTATCTTCTACTGCTTCCTGGAAGCCTCTAAGTAGCCATTGAGGATGTGGTACTCTTCCCCTCTTTTCCTCTTGACATAAGAGGTCATTAAAGTCCCCCACCACTACCCATGGCAACATCAGCTGCCTTGCCAGCGTTCTGAGCATATTCCATGAGATATGACGACTAGACCGATTTGCCTTGCCATAAAAACCTGTAAGACGCCATGGTGGTTCGTTCTCCCGGTACACCTTAACATCAATGTGCATGTCTGAATAGCTTAGCAATTGTACGTTCCATCGATCTTGCCACCATAGTGCCAACCCTCCACTGAGTCCCCTGCTATCCACACTAAAAATTTTCTGAAATCCCAAATTTTTGCTCAATCTATTGATTCTTCCTCTTCCCGATTTTGTCTCTATTAGAAAAAGAAAGTCTGGTTTGTGTTGTTGGACCATATCTTTAATAAACGGAATTGTTTTTGGCTGGCCCACACCCCAACAATTCCAGCTTATAAGAGACATTATTCTCGGCAGACCGGGTTGGCCAGGTCCGCCGCAGGTCCGTTTTTTAGTTCACCCTCTACTGGGCTTGGCCCATTAGTGGCATGAGTCTCTCCTGTATTTCCTTCCATACGTCGTCTCTTGGTATCAATTATTTCCAAATCAACATTCGCTGTATTATGCCCTTCTCGGATCATCCCGTTATCTCCTCCACCTTCCAAACTTATCGCACTTGCCTTCCGAATGCCAAGATTATCGGATTCTACTGCCTTATCTACTCTCCCTTGATTTGTATCAGATTTGGAAACAATCATAATCTCCTTCGATATTCCCGCGGTTTCCTTATCAGTTTCCATCGCCTCCGTGACTGACTGCTCCTCCTCTAGAGGATCCCGTAGCCACCTCTCACCTATGTTCTGATGGAATGACCGCCGGAGTTGTGCCCTCATCCATATACCAAACTTACTTGGAACTTTATCTCCCAGCTCATATGCTACTTTGTAGAAATTCTCGTTATGCCCCATCCGACCACACACAAAACAAAATGTCAGAACTCGCTCGTATTTCAGGGAAACCCAGCTTGGCTCCCCATTCTTCTTCCTCAGATTCAATCCATCAAGAAGTGGTTTGTCAACATAGACCCGTACCTTGATGCGGATATACTCCTGGAATAAACCAGAGAAGTTCTTTGGGTCTGAATGAATGTACTGGCCTACGGCATTGCCCACCATCATACACACTTTTTCTGATCTAAACCCCAGAGGGACATCATGTATCTACACCCATATAATTAAAGAATTGATGGGGACAGTTTTGGGGTCTTCATTGGGTGTTAGTTCATGGAATAAGAAGGGTTGTCTATCGAATAGCCAGGGACCCCCATCCATGAACCTCTTATAATCCTTTTCATGGAAAAACTGGAATGTAAATCGATCTGCTCCCACCCTCTGGATGCTCATTTTCATCACTGGTCGGATTACAGACGCCATAGTCTGCTTCATTGCTTCAAATGGGATGGATCTATTACATAAGAACGTGCCAACCACTGTCCATTTCAAATCTATCTGTGTGGTGCTTTCTTCCTCCTCGTCCAGTTCTAGCGTTAACGGAGTCCCATTAATGTTAAGATCGGTGAAAGTTTTTGTTATGTCGGGTGGTGACTGTGGTTGTGGGTTGGTGACCTTGGTGTTAAATGATGATGACGCCATAATGGTGATTATCAATTGAGATGGAATGTTTGTATAGGGATTTTCAAAAAACTTGCCAGGCGACAAGACGGCTACAGAGCTTCAGAGGATTTCCTCGACATCCTTCTTGATTACGAAATGTTTATGATAGAATGATGATATTTTTCTAGATGATTATGGACAGAGACATGTAGAAGGAGAGGGAGAGAAGGGATACGGAACGTGAAGAATAGAGACAGAATCCCCACCTAACTTATCTGAATTAGAGGAATGCTAATTCCTAATTATCCAATTATAGGATTGCCTGATTAGGAAGTCATAATTGAACACGTAAATACATAATTGTGCTCCTTACACTCAAGGACTTACAGATACGTATCTGTTCATAAATTCCACAAAATTCATTGTTCAAAAAATATTTTTTAACATTATTAATTTAATAATAGGTGTTCATTTTTTTAATGCCCATTTAGTATTCATTGTTGTTTATTATTGTTCATATTTCGAGAGAATAAAAAAGTGATATTTTTTTTTCCATTTTAAAGCATGAAAATTGAGCATATATGATTGCTGAACTATAATCTGTAATAAACAAACATGAACAAATATGAACTAACATTCTTATAATTTTAAATTCAAAACGTAATTGTATGTTCATATATATATAGCGTTTATTATTGTTCATGATTGTTCATATTTTGAGAGAATAAAAAAGTGATTTTTTTTGCATTTGAAAGTATGAAATCTAGCATATATAATTGATGAACTAGAATCTGGTGTAAACAAAAAAGAACAAATATGAACTGACATTTTTATAATTTCAAACTCAAAACGTAATTGTAGTTTCATACACATATGTTAAGTGTTTATTGTTGTTTACTATTGTTAATCCCAGAAGAAAATCTTTTTCTTACAACGCACTATTCCTAATATATTTCCAAAAATCAGAAAACCACAACCGTACAAATTCACAAGACTCACAACTCATCTCTTTGACACATACACAAACAACAAAATCAAAAAATTAAACCAACACCCGACGCCGTTTCAACCACCGCTCACCAACTCACAGCACAACACCATGGATACCACACCAACACCATGGAAAACCAAAATCAAACAAGAACAGTCACAGATAGAATGCGAATGAATTGGTTTTTAATTTTGATGATTTGAGCTAAACCAAAATGAAAAAGAAAAGATTAAAAAATAAAGAAGCAAAGAAAAAAAAGGAATGAGAAACAGAAACAGAATAGAAGTAGAAGGGGGAAGGTCGCCGGAGGAAGGTCGTCGGAGGAGTCGGGTGAGTCAGAGACATAGTTGCAGAGATGGCCTAAGTCGACAGTGGTTGTGAGATGAAAAGTTCTTATGGAGGAGAAAATTGTGCAGTGCGTAAGGTTTTCCAAATGCATATGAACAAGTGATTGATTTGAAAGAGTCACGTGTCTTGTGCTTTAAATTAGGGTCAATTGGGCATTTTTAAAATTGACAAATTTATTTCCTACAAAAACAAAAAATAAAAAACATAGGGTCGTATTTTCACAATTAAAAACTCTTTACTACATAAAAAGTCTAATTATCTATTTATTTTAAGGATAATTATACCCTACACCATCTTTTACTTTAATATTGCACCTTTTACTTTAATATTGCGTAAGCATAAACAATGTTTTATTTACATTTTTAAGTTTCTTTTTTGTTGTTTTGAATTTTTTTTGCATATTTATTATATATAAACTATTTAATTACTTTTAATATACTTTTAAAATTTTTTCATCTTTTAATCAAAGTAGTTTTATCTTATTGTTTTGTAGGATCAAAGTATAAAATGTAAAGTAAAAGTTATTTATGTAATTTTTAAAGTATTTTAAAAAAAGTGCAATTAAAAAGGTTAAGGAAGTTATTTATGTAATTTGCCCTTTATTTTAAGGCCGGCGGAATGATAGGGTTAGGCACGCTTAAGCCCAACTGCACACGTTCCTACTTATTAGGGTCATTCTCTTGTTGGATATAACAGTTACAGGAATATGTACATATATAAGCTAATTTTTTTTTTTGATTCGGAACCATTCGGTCCACCCGGTATCCTCGACACATTGGCCGAGACTAATCCGAGCTCGCTCCGGGAGGCAGCGGAGGAGAGGTCGAGGGATCTCCCCCTGGAATGGAGCTGGCCCTGGAGGATTTTGCGCTTGGATGTAATCGAACCCGAGTGGTTAGCCTAAGAGTCATTCCCCCAAAATGCCCTTGCCACTGGGCTACCCTGATGATTATATATAAGCTAATATGTATTACGCAGATGTATCTTAAATATTAATGAAACTTTCTTTCTGAATTACGACTTCTACTCTGTGTTTACTCTCTATTCTTATTCTGCCCGTTCTGATTTCTTCTCTTCACTTCTCCTCACTTCTCACTTAATCTCTTCTCTTTTCTCTACCACTCTAATTTTCATCTTGCATAATCCGTGTCTCTTACAGTAACCCTTACACCAGTTCTGATTATTTGCACTATAAGTCTCTCATTATAAAATTGTTCTCCAAAAAGAGGCCATGTCAACAATGGCACTCCAGCTGTGACTGCTTCTACGGTTGAGTTCCATCCACAGTGTGTTATGAGCCCTCCAACTGCACTGTGTGAGAGTATCAGAACTTGAGGAGCCCAGCCGCGAATCAGGATTCCTCTTCCTTTGATCCTGTCTTCGAATTTGTTCGCTTCAATCCAGCTCTCAAACTCTGCTAGAATCTCACTGCCTCTCATTGCCCAACTGAAGGGTCTCATTGATGATTCCTGGGCCAAACCAAGCTCTATTAACTGTGAGCATGGAAGATTACATAATGAACCAAAGCATACATATATAACAGAATTGATTTGTTGAGAATCAAGCCAGGCAACGCATTGTTGTTGGTCAATCGAAGCCATGTCGCCTCTATGTGTCTTATCCAAGTTGTCTTGATTGCACAGTGAAACTGGATGGATACTCCATAGTTTGCTTCCTCTAAGCTTCTTGTATTCTCCTGAAAATGTTGGTTCCAACTCTTCAAAGCTGTTTACAATCGCACCAAAAGACCCGAGGTCTGATTCGAAAATCTTGTTCAATGCTTCTCTTCTGGTTTCACCGCCAGCTTTCCTTTGCATCAACTGCGGTTTCGCCAAGAAGAATTCTTTGCTGTTTCGATTCGCCGGTTCTGATTTGATTTTTCAACTCTAAATCGATCAATGTTTTGATGAAGTACAACTTGAATAAAAAACAACAAAAACCAACTGTTTCATTAAAAAGAAATGGTTGTTAACAATAATATTTCTTTAATAATCTGTTGGAGACTTTCTAATAAAAAATGCTGTCGAGAGAATGAAAACGCAAAAAGCCACAGATATTAACATTTAATAAATAACATAACACTATTGTGACACGTTTAGCATGAATTGACACTCATAGTTGCCAGAGTATTTTGTCACAAAGTATTCAAACAACTTAAGTAATCTGTGCTTGTTTCATTACGTCTTGAATCAACATTTCAATGCTAAGACCAGAAGATCCTCCCTTTTCTGCAGCAAGTTTTGCAGCTTTTGCAAGCTCTCGTGCTCTTTCTCCTCTTGATTTTCCCTCTTCTCCCTCATCCTTCAACATCTCAATACCTTTCATAATCTCTTCTTTACTCATAAACACCCCATTCTTCTTCTCTTCTTGTCCTGGAGAACATGGAAACTCCACCCCAACCCTCACACCAACTTTCAGCACTTCCACGGCAAGCTTTTCGTTCATGAACTGGTCGACAAACATAGGCCAAGTAAGTAATGGCAATCCGGCAGTGATTCCTTCTAAGGTTGAGTTCCATCCAGAGTGTGTTATGAACCCTCCAACTGCACTGTGTGATAGGATCAGAAGCTGCGGTGCCCAGCCGCGAATCAGGATTCCTCTTCCTTTGATTCTGTCTTCGAATTCATTCGCTTCGATCCAGTTCTCAAACTCTGTTAGAATCTCACTGCCTCTTATTGCCCAAATGAAGGGTCTCATTGATTCTTCTAGGGCCAAACCGAGCTCTATCAACTGTGAACATGAAAGAAAGCATTGTGAACCAAGGCACGCGTATATTACCGAACTTGGTTGCTGAGAGTTGAGCCAGGTAATGCACTGGTGTTGATCAATGGAATCCTTGTTTCCTCTCTGTGTCTTGTCCAGGTTGTCATGATTGCAGAGCGAGACCGGACCAATGTACCAGACTTTGCTTCCTCTAGCCTTGTTGTATTCTCGGATAAATGCCGGTTCTAACTCTTCAAAACTGTTTACAATCACACCAAAGGACTCCAAGTCTGCTTGCACGATCTGATCCCATAATTCTTTTTCCATGTTCGTGTTTCCTGGCAATTGGGATTTTCTCAACTTGATTTCACCAGGCAATCCTGGCAGGACAAACAAGTCAGAATCAGAAGTGATCGATTCAAGAAATGACTTGTTCTTAAGTTCCATAAAGAGGCACAAAAGAGTAAAGCAACTTGTTCCAAGAAAACTGATTCTCGGAACATTGAATTGGTTGGCAATTTTTCCAGTGCCAGAGATGAAAAAATCTGAGATTATGCAACTGGGTTTTGGCTGCAACGTCTCGAACAAACTTTCCACTTGTTCTTGTAAATTGTTTAGTTCTATCAGGAAATTGGGCCACAAATGCATTGAACTCGCAGGCAACATGTCCGTTGTCTCACAACCCGGTGGCAAACCTGATTCTTCACTTGGTGCAAACTGAAATTCCACTATCTGGATTTTCAGGCCTGATTCGACGGCACCGACGACCGTTGATTTGCATCTAGCTGCCATAACTGGTGTAGTTACTATGGTGACAACTACACCTCTTTGAGCTAACAGTTTGGCAATGTCTACCATAGGAATCAAGTGGCCCTGTGCCATTAGAGGAAACAAAACGAAGTGTGTTTGTTGCTTATCGAATTCCATTTCAAGAGATAGAAGCAAATGGTATTATGGTACTGGAAATGTGATACCATTATAAACTGACTTATACTGCTCTCTAAAGAGGGAGATGACGTAAGAGCATACATAAGAAAGTTAGGAACGCTCAGAGATTAAACTCATTCAGAAATTTTTGGACTATGCCATTAATTTGTCGGTATAAAAGGACGATTTTCATGATATTATTTGTTTCTAACATTGCACTTCTCCAGAAGTTCTTGCTTATCACATGCAAGTTAGACGAGAACGTGTTAGGTAAGAACGTGCAATGAACCATAGTGAATAGCGTTTTCATGGACAAGGACAACTAACAATCCAAGTCCAACTCTCCAACAGAAGTTGTTTTTGTATTGCATTGTAATCTGTTTGTACACATGTTCTTATGTTTTTCCAAGTAATTGGATTGGTTACTGTTCGATTGATTTTAAATCCATTCTGTTGTAATTTTTAGTTTTGTAATGATGTTAGTTACTCTGAAAATCAGTCTGCAGTTATTGGTGCCTACTGAAATCGGAATAACTAGTAACAAAGCATGGTTGTTGATTGAAGTTGGTAGTACTTGTCAAAGTCCATGGCCCATAAGATTTGTCACCAATTATGCTAGATGGACCATGTCAAAGTCTAAGGGTCCGTAATACCGGTTGTGAAACCTCTAATATAAAACTAATTGGCTTATACAAGGTCACAATTCA
>CANYCX012208871.1:0-34969 GCA_948193385.1 Breynia disticha f. nivosa | reverse complement strand
TCTATCATTTTATTGTGTACTATTTTCAGATTGAGGATTTGAACATATTTGAAAGATGTAATAATTTGAGTTTGGATTTGTTCTTAAACTTTTTATTTGTTTCCGCTGAATTTCTCAATTTTGGATTATGATTTATATTGTTATTGTAATTGATTTGGGCCTGTGTTTATTTTACAGAAATGGATTTAATTTTCTATCTCCTCTAACTTATATTCGAATTAACTCTGATTTTACAATTATTTTATAAAGATTGTTAATTAAATTAAAAATGGGATTTTATTTTTGGGGTTCACACATTTTGAAAAATCATCAATAAAGGTAATAAAATATTTTTCTCCATTAAGTGATGAAGCATCAAAAGCGCCATAACTAAGCGGAACTTTCATTTTGAAACTATGTTTACTACCAATACTATGATGCAAGGTCAATAAGAATTCAAATAAATGGTTATCAAGTTTCAACTAGAGCTTTGATGCAGTTTTCCATAAACATAACTTTTCATTGGGCTTTATGGTTTGGGTCATGAGGAATCCTTTCATCACATTAGTAACATTAGTGGTACATCCAAAATCAATCCACCATGCATTATAAGGAACATCAACAAAATTTATTGAAAACATACAAAAGCACTAGACTTTCCCTCCTTTTTGAACCATGTTTTTTTTTCGACAATCACGTTGGAAGTGTCTAAACTTTTTTGCAGAAATGAAATTTCACACCTTTAGGTTCCTTTTTTTGGATTGAAGAAGATGCCTTATCAACATTTAGTTGATTTGGAACACCCTTAGCTTTAGGTTTATAGGGCTTCTTTCCATCTCCCTTATGCCCCACAAGATTCATGGAATGGTTACAGTGTTTCTTAAGTCTCGCTTTTTCCTAAATAAGTATATTGTGCAACTAATTCAAATTCCATCCTTTATAGCATTGTAACTCCTTTCGAATGATACATATTAAGGAGGTAATGAGTTAAATGATAAACTGTACAAGTAACTTTTCACCTAGTTCCATTCCCATGGACTTCATCTTTGCTATAGTGTTGATCATTTCAGTCACATGATCGTGCATAAAGCGATTACAATCAAACTTAATGGTAGTTAACTCTGACATGAATGTCCTGGCACTCGACTTATCAACACTTTTTGATTGAGAAATGTTCTCTATATACATTAGGATTTTTTTTACATTCTAAATGTTAGGAATTGTAATCTTAATGTTGCTTGCTACAGTCAATCGCATAAATATTAAGCTAAGTCTATTCGATCTTTCCTAAACTTTATGAATAGATCCGTTCATTACCGCTGCTAGTAATAGTAAGAGTAGCAGACTTTTCAGTCATAAGTGCCTAATCAATATTCAAAATGCCTAATTGAGACTGATCCAGACTATTCAGTAAAATTAAGCTCATTAAACTTAACCATAGACATAACTTACGAATGAAGAGTAACATAATTAGAAACTTTGAATATCATATACTCAGAACTAAAACAGATTCAATTTGCATAAACAAATCATGTATATTGAAAGTTTTCATTTAGGTGAGCAAACAACATACAACAACACTAATTGATGTTAATTATTCACATAATCGGTAATTATGTATATTATACTTGGACATGCCTATAATCTTTGCTATGCTAAACACATTTAAATAAGCAGACTAATTAACCACGATTATATTTATGCATATAAAATAGACTTACAATCTTTGAGTTATCTTAATATTCTATAAACATAAAAACTTAGTTTACTCATTACTATAAATTAACAACATTTCATTAACATCACATAATTATAAGTAATTGAAAATAAATAAATTCAATATTTATAAGACTTTTTAATTTGACCACTTTGATTACTAACAAATTACCTTATTATGAATTTTGAAATAAATAATACATTTAAATTACAATTACTATCTGTAATTTATTTAGAATTAAATAAATTTAATATTCATAAAACTTCTAATTGCATTAACAAATTATCTCAGCATGAATATTAAAATAAATAATTCACTTAAATCAGAAAGACATTCATTATATTGTAATATGAATTAAATTTGTCATGACTTAAGTAAAGAGGACTTAAGGTCGGATTTCCAAATGTTCATGCACTAAATGGGTAATTTTCCTTATAACCCTAATCGAGCAAATGATGGTTGCTCCGTTACTGTACGGACATCACCGCCGCGTTACCACCGCCATTAGCCTCCATTTTGGCGTCAATAAACTCCATACAACAAACCCAACAAAATCCCCTTATCCCAACAGTCCACAGCCTTTTATAAGCCTTCGGTTTCTTTCTTTGTTGCCACTGTTGCAGTGACACTACCGCGCCGCCATCAAACGCATCGAAACTGATATCAATCTACTTTGCTTGGAAATCCAACCAAAACCCCCAACATTCGACAGCTGGCCCACATATATATTGTATATTTGGCTTATATTTTTTCCATGTGGGACTCTGGCATTACCCCACCCTTCGAGGGCCCACGTCCACGTGGGTCAAACACTTAGCACGGTGATCGACCACTTGTGCTAGCCTTTCCCTTTTGGCCCACAAGTTGGCACCTCCACAGCCCAAGCCGGCCCTTCCGCAACTGGGTCCCGCTGGGCGAGGCTGGCTCTGATACCAATTGATACGAACCAGCCCACCCTACCTCTAGCAACCAAAGCCTAACTGACACCCACGCATGGGACAATTGTAGCTAAGACCCAATGGTTAGTCGAACACCCCTTTTGGGTCGGCCACTCCCATTAAAACCTTGGATGATAGGGAGAGGGTGAACCCCACATATATATTGTATATTTGGCTTATATTTTTTCTATGTGGGGCTCTATCATTTGATATGAACCAGCCCGCGCTCCCTCTATTAACCAAAGCCCACCTGACACCCACGCATGGGCCAGCTGTAACCAAGGCCCAATGGTTGGTCGAGCACCCCTCTTAGGCTGACTCCCATTAAAACTTTGGTTGATAGGGATAGGGAGAGCCCCACATATATATATTGTATTATTGGCTTATATTTCTTCCTCTTTTTTGTCTTCTTTGTTTCGACCCCGACCACTCTAGTAATGGAGGTCCATTGACGTCGTGGGTTGGATAAGGAGGTGGTTTTGTAGTTTCATGATGGTGGATATGTGGTTTTGTGATGGCAGAAAAGCAAAATGGGCTTGTGGTTTCATTAGTTAATGTTGGGGTTCTAAAAACCCCAAAGGGAGAGGATTTTGTGGCTTTGTGTTTTTACTATTTAGGGTTCTATGAATCCCTCCTTTTCCCCCTTTTATTCTAACAATTATTTGTATAGCCGTTAATTATCGATAGACTTTTTTTAAAATCAATTCATTAGTTCATCAAGATTTTAAATCTAGAGAAAATTACACTCATTACTCACAAAATAAGAACTGATACAATAAAACCATGAGCATGTTGCATATTCACTTTTATCCTCTTTTTTTCAAAAACATTATCTCTTAGAAAAAAACTGCTTATATGTAACTGTTTAAAGTGGAGTTATGATGAAAAATAATGAATAAAATGTTGGTATATTAGAATTGTTTTATATGTTATGTATATATTTGAATTTTTTGTATTAGATGGAGTATATGTGGAAAAACTCTAATAGTCTATAAATAATTGATATTAACATACATCTATAATCTTTTAGGAAAATTATATCAAGTATTAATTCGTAGCTCTGATGCCATATGTAAACTTGAGATTAAACATTAAACATTAATGTTCACAAATCTAGTACAAGTATATTCTTCACAGTAATAAATCATAAGCAGAATACATGTCTTCATGGCTAGAATGAATTACTAACTACAAAAAAAGAGTGAAGCTAAATTTAGTTTCTCTCTCCTTGCCTTTAGTTCTTACGTTCAGTTCTTTGTGATGAAGACTTAACTATATACTTTTATAGGTAGAAAGAGGATTAATTTAGGGTCTTTTATGGGTTTACATCATGGTCCATCAACATGATAAAAGTACCACTAAATAATACTTTGATTGACCTAATAAGAATTAGCACATAAGATTAAAATAAAAAACCCATAAACTTAAAGGTCACATAATTGAGTCTAATAGGTATAAGCCTCATTGAAGTTATTTGAGTTCTCACTACATGAGTACTCTTCACTCAATCCATTAAGGAACTTAGACAAGTAATCCTTTTCATGTGCCTCCACAAATCGATCAAAATGTTCGTTATTATAATTTCCACAAGCACGAAATGGCAAAGGATGATAAATGTTCAATTCCTTGCGAAACAGAATTCTACTCATAGAAATACTCATCCATAGATCTCGTACCTTGGTTTATGGTGCAAATTTTTGCTGAAGCCTACAGACTTTCACGTTAATCATCAGGTTATGCATCTCTTCCTTAAAACACTCCATATCTGAGCAGCAGAGGTTCTACAAAACACTTGTGACATAACTGACTATGAAAACGATTTCCATAACCAAGCAACTACAAGATTATTTCATCTTGTCCATGTCGAAAACAATATATTATCTATAACACCCCAAAATTTCGCAAAAATTCGTATTTAATTAAAATCTGAAATAACATATATAAATTTACGAAGGAAATTTTCGCGTTTTTTTTTAAATAAATAAATTTCGTATGAAGGGGACAGATTTATGTTAAATTAAAAACTTAGGGATTTAGAGTAAATTATACGCTTCGAGAAAATTCGAAGTCGGAATTTAATTCGGCACAACTTAAAAATAATATACGAAGAACATACAGGAAAATTTTTGACGATCCGTTTAAATAAACAATTGGGGGGAATTAATTGAGATTTACGATGAGGAGATTAAAAAAATTTAGAAAGATCATGAGTTTCGAAAATTACAAAATTCGAAAATTAATGGGGGTCGAGCTAAAATAGATTACGAAGCAAATTGGACCAAAGCCAGCTAAAAACCAAATCTTTTCCACCTTATTCTCCAGTTCTACGACACCATCATTCCAATATCCCCACTTCACTTTTCTTTTCCTTATTTTCCTCCCCACTTCACCTTTCTTTCCTCCACTAACCACCTTTCCATTTTATAAACTCGTATACTTCTTCTTCCATGTTTCCACCATCAAAGAAACCTCCTCCATTAACAACTTTACCAAACCTTCAAAAATCTGCAACTAAGAGAGATCCAATTATGATTTTTGGCTTGTATTAAGGTAAGAATGTCTCTATCTATTTCCATTCCCGTTTTAGTTTACAGCCCTAACTTTGAAACCCCATAACTCTTTCGTTTGAGCTCTGATTTGAGTAAATAAATACTCGTTGGAAAGCTCTAAACCTATACTATCCATTTCCCTTTGTTTTTTATGTTAAAAACGTGACTTAGGTACTTAAAATCTGCTGGAAAAGTGACGACCTGTTTAGTGACAAGTTGAGGCTAGCGAAATCCGACTCTTTCGCGTGTTAGCTACATGAGGAAACAAAAATCACGGTGATGGAGGTTTCCGACCGAATCATTAGGACGTTTCTTGAAAGGTAAGCAACGTGAATGCAACTATTTTTAATTTATTCCTAAATTTGTCTGATCCGAAATTAAATATAAATAATTATTGTTGGACATGTTGTTATGTGGTTGGTATGTTTGATTTGATATGGTGAAATATATCATGTGGTTGGTATGGCTGATTTGATATGATGAAATATGTTATGTTGATAGTATGGTTAAACATAACCTTGAGTGATAATGATTCTTATGTTTGTGGGTAAATTGATCATTTATGTGCATAAGTTCATTGACTATGCTTGATTGAATTAAGGTGATTATGATGACAATTCAAATGGTTGAATGCATATTTGAATGTAAAGCATGGCATGACCTTATAGTAGTGCATGATTTGGTTATATGGTTTATGCATATGACATTAATGCATACATTTGGCACTATTTGTGAGCACATAAAATTAAAACACAATGGCTCTTAGTGAGCAACATTAATGAGGGAGTGGTTATGGTGCATAGTGCACAACATATTTTGGTGCCTAGTGCACAATATTACGGGTAATAAAAGACATGCTACACTAAGTACAGTGGTTAAAATTCAGTACATAGACATATGTATGAATGTGTCATGCCAAAATAGAGCGAAATTGAGGCCAAAATAGGGCGTATAATGGGTATCCAATTATTATAACCAAAACTCCCGACCGAAAGGACCGTTTGCAAACGTCAATAATATGACCAACACAGGGCGTAAATTGAAAATTTATTGAGATCATGAATGGTCACATGAGGTTGCATTAAGAAGCATACATTCACATTATTTTATGTTGAATGTGAAATTTGGATTTGGGATTAATTGAGTGTTGCAGAAATTTGGAATTTTATGAGGATAAATGATGGTTGAGATGAATTGATTCATGAGATATGAATTGGTATGCCTTGTGGATGTTTAATTCAGAATTGAATATGAAAAATTATGTGGATTTTTAAGGAAAGTATGTTTATGAGGTGAATTAAGATAAATTGATTTGTATGATGTTAAGGTTTGTTGGATGATTGAATATGAAATGTTGTGTATTGTGTTTTATGTTGTTGTTTGAGAATTTTTCCAGAAACCAGTGTACTACACGTGGTGGCACGAAAGTACATGGGGTCGCCTTGACCACGCGTACTTCTTTCTGACCGCACGTCTATCAGTACCAAACTACGCGTGGTCGTAGCGATAATGCATAGTTATGGACCACAAGGCATAGTATGCATTGATCACGCGTTCATCACTGTTTTGAAATGTTTTGGTTAAAGTTTATACCTTAAGTTTCATATAATTGAATTTATGTGATATATTTTGGTTTAAGAACATTATAAAGAAATGTTAAGTGAAAATTTCTGATATTATTAATTGTTTGAGGATGAATTAATAAATTAAAGATAGTTTTCCATTTGGTAAGTGTTTCTTATTGAGTGTCAAAACTCACATTGCGTTTTATGCCTGCCATATTTGACATTGGTCGGAAAATAAAGGGGACGAATTTTAAAACGTAAAGGTGTGAGATTCTACTGTACGATTTGGAGTAAAAGATTGAAGGACTAGGTGGGCTGTGCACTATGGTGTTTTGTCTTTCCATGTAAAATATTGTATTCGAAAAATAAATAGTGCACATAATCCTTTTTACTTCAATTTTCATAAAACATATTTTGGCAAATTTGTATCATTAAAATTTGAAGTAATATGATGGATGTTTTTATAAATTAGTTTCTAATTTATACTTTTCTAAAAATCAAAATGATTTCCAAGTTTGGGTACCATTTATTTTGGAAAAAGAAATAATTATTTATGAAATGGTAGTCAAATTTGGGGGTCACATTCCTTGTATGATGAGACTTTCCAGATTTTGACCGATCACAAGAGTCTCAAGTGTATCACAACTCAGCAAGAGCTAAACTTGAGATAATGGAGATGGATTGAGCTGTTAAAGGATTACGATGGCACGATTGGGTACCATCAGGGTAAGATGAATGTGGTCATTTATGCTTTAAGCCAGAAAGGCAGAGAGGATGAGGATGGAGTGACTTGTAGGGAGAGTCCCTATTTGCATTACGAGAGCTGAGGGTTCAGTTAGATATGATTAAGGGAGAGATTTTGGCTAATATAAGGGTGAGACCTCGTATGAGAGAATTGATTGTGGAGATAAAGAAGTAAGATGAACACTTGATGAATATCAAGAAGAAAGTCAAAAAAGGGAAAGAAACAACACCCTATCGACTAGATGATGATGGAGTATTATATAACGGGGTCATTTGTGTGTTCCTGCTATAACAGGCCTAAAAAAGAGCCTGTTGGTGGAGGCACACTCCTCACCATACTTAGTACATCCTGGTAGCACCAAGATGTATCGAGATATGAGGGATATGCACTGTTGGGTGAATGTAAAGTGGGAGATCACAGAGTTTGTAGCTCGATGCCTGCCCTATTAGCAAATCAAGGCAGAACATTAAGCTCCAGTAGGAAAGTTGAGACCGCTGGAGATTCTAAAGTGGAAGTGGGAGAAGATTATGATGGATTTCATAGTACGATTGTCGATGAATTTCAGAAAGCACGATACAATTTGGGTGGTAGTGGATCGACTCCCTAAGTCGGTACACTTTCTGGCTATTCGACAGGATGACGCCTTAGATAAACTTGTGAGCCTGTATGTGCAAGAGACTTTGAGGTTGCACGGTGTAACATTCTCATCCTTAAATCTTATAATTAATAAGATAATTAAAATGATGAATGAAATTAATAATTTACTTGATAACTTTAAGGAAACAAGAGATTTATTATGAGTTGATATAAAGTTGATTGTAAATATACATAAAATAATGAAGTTATAGGAAGGAAAGTAAAGTACAAGGCGTGATAGTAAAGTACAAAAGGTGAGAATGACCACTCATATTTTTTGACGACTGCTCATACTTTTCGACGACCTCACGTACTTTTCAACGACGCGCGTACTTTTCGACCACCACACGTACTTTGCTGATCTGTTCAAAAATTTGAATGCTTTAGAATTGAAGCATGACAAGGCTCGATTTCATTTATAAAATAGAAAGCAAACAGGTAAAGGTTCAAAGTTGAGAAATAAAGGAGAGAGAGCGAGAGATTGAGAGAAACAAAGGAAAAAGAGAAGAGAGAAAGAGAGAGATTCATGAAAAATATCTAGGAATATAGCCGGAGAGACGTAATCGATCATAGAATCGAGCAGCGAATCAATTATTAAGATGTTGATTGAGTTAACAGGACATGATCGGCGGTTAGAGGAGCTCTAGAAAAATACAGAATTACATGTGAGTAATCCAGACTCACTTAAAATATAATTTTATGTGTGAATACATGAAGAAAAAGATAATAAAAAGCATATGCCATGATATTTGTGTGATTAGTTAGATATATGAATTATTTGAGAAATGTTAGAATTTTTTAGGGTGTGAGAAATTGCTGACAGGGTGTGTAGGAGTTGCACATATGCCATGATATGGATAGTCAGAGTGTTTGTTTGATTTATTTGAGTTGAGATGATGCATACACATAAATTACCAACAAGATAAATTACGAGTATAAAGAATTGACAGCATATGCATCTGGATGATTGAGATGTTTGTTAGGATAAATATGATTATAGCAGAAAATGACCTAATAATAATATAACTAAAATAAGTATGAAAATAATTATAAAGAAGAAATCAAAAATAATAAATACAGAACATATGTTTAAAAGAAAAACAGAGATATCGATACGATAGGAAGTTCATGATCATTCATGATTTCATATTTACAGAAACGTTATTATTGATATAGACATATGATCGTATACCAGAAATGAGAACAAGGATAAAGTATATACAAAACAAAACAAAATGAAAAACAAAATGCAAACAGGTATATACGAAACAAAAATGCAAACATGTACGTTACGTCTCATATTATGCGATTGTATGTTGTGATATACGATATACGTGTTATGGTGATGATATGGTGATGGTATGATGTTCATATGATGAGGTGTGGATTGGTGATATTTGATTGATCATACGTAGAGGGGTTTATACTATAGAGGGGTTTATTCTGTAGAGGGATCCTTTCTGTGGGCTCATTTCTGTAGAGGGGGATTACAGCATACGATTACGTTGCTATATACGATTACGTTGCTATATACGATTACGTTGCATGACGAATATACAGACTTATCATATATGATTCGTATGATTGCAGGAAATGCACTTTAATTATTACATGGCATAAATATGAATGTAAACATACAAATACAATTGTAACCATAGACGATATGATTTGAATAGACAGGAAAATGAATACAAATCAAGTTACAGAATATATGAGTAAGAAAGAAAAGAATACGATATCTAGATATAAAGAAAATGAAGATAAGTCTGATACTTAAATAAACATATAGATTATGGATGAAATCATAGAAATACAGAAATGGAAAAATTCTTATATATGATTACTCACTGAGCCCGCAACTCATACAATTACAATTTTTGTTTCAGGAATTGGTGGTAAATGAAAGATCATAGTGACATGACAGCAAGTGGGTCAGCTGCCACTCCTGAGCACTTTCTCTCTTTACAGTCAAATAGGACCCTATGTATATAGATAGTTGTTGTATGATATATGTGTTTTTTGTTTACATGAAATGACTATTATATGAAATGAGATAAACATGTATGATTTATAACAGATTGACGTTTGGTTGATTACAGAGATACAACAATTGCATACAAACCATGCCTAAAAAACATGATTTATGTATTGTAGATGAACAATAACGTGGTAGTATAATATGGGGCTGTGCTCATGGGACGTATTACACTAACACGACCTATATTCTAAACCGAGCTATAGGCCATACAGTATACTATTATACGTATGCCTGATGTATGACTTTTAAAAGTTCTAAATATTTTGTATCTTAAGCAAAATAAATGTTAATCACATGATTAAATGTGAAATAAGTATAGGACATTTTACATGGAGTTCCTATGTCAATCGTGTCAGATCATGATCTGAGATTCACTTCGAGATTTTGGAGGAGTTTACAAGATGCTATGGGCACTAGTTTGTAGTTTAGTACTACATTCCATCCTCAGAACAATGGGTAATCTGAGAGGACTATCCAGACGGTTGAGGATATGATGAGGGCATGTGTACTCGAGTTTGAAGGTAATGGGGATGATCGTTTGCCGTTGATAGAGTTTTCCTACAACAACAGTTTTTACTTGAGCATTGGGATGTCACCGTATAAGGTTTTGCATAGGAGGCAATGTTGGAGTCCAACGTATGGGGATTTGGAGGGTTTGCGACAAATTGAGGGACCCAAGTTAGTTTGGCAAACCCTCAAGAAAGTAGTGTATGAGGTAGGACCGGCAGCTCAGGACCAGCAGAAGAACTACTTCGACCGACACCATCGGGAAGTTGTGTATGAGGTAAGAGAAAATGCATTTCTCTGGGATTCACTGTGGAGAGGTGTGATTGGGTTCAGTCAAAAAGGGAAATTGAGTCCGAGGTATATGGACTATATGAGATTATCGAGAAGGTGGGACCGTTTGCCTATCGACTTCAGTTATTGCTAGATTTGTCTCGACTCCACAATGTGTTCAACGTGTCGATGTTGAGGAGATATCGATCTGAATTGAGTCATATACTTAGAGAGCCAGAGCTGGAGATCACAGAGGATCTCACTTACGAGGAAAAGCCGGTAGAGATCCCATATCGGTAGATTCGACAGCTATAGAATCGAGCGATTCCAATGGTTAAGGTGAAGTGGAGTTTCCAATCAGTTAAAGAAGCTACTTGGGAGGTGAGACTGATATTTGGGAGAAGTATCTGCACCTCTTTCTGGAGGCTTCTTGAGTTGAGGTACGTATTTGTACTTATGATTATGATTTGAGGAGTGTTTAAGAACCTAGACTGTAAAATTTTAGGGATAAAATTTCCTAAGGAGGGAGAACTGTAACACCCTGGAAAATATAACTTAAATTAGCAAAAATGTGAAAACATTGGTTGAGAACGACCTAGGGAACGACCTACGTAGGCCATTCCCTGAACTATTTCCACCACTAACAGAAAGTTAATGTCGCGCTAAGTGAAGGCAAAACAGCTGCCCAAATGTTTTGGGTAAATCGTTCAAAATGTCGTTTGACTCAGTGAGATTTAAAAATCTGACGCGTATTTTTGGGAAAGGAAAGAGAGTACAACTTATTAAGGAATCCTAGCTGACACCCGCTTGAAAGATACACTCCCAAACCTTAAGAAACACTTCCAAATCTTCCCAAAACACAAATCCTTATCCTTCCTACTTAGGTATTCATAACTCCACAAAGGGACAACAATCTAGGTGGATCCTAGGGTTTGAGGCGACTTGAATCAAGCTACACCTCTAACCCTAGATAAAATTTAAGAGTCTTAAAGTTAGATTTGTGTGGGTTATATGGGTTTTGTGGAAGATCCTAAGTGTGTAAATATTTAACATAATATTGGAAGATTGTGAGGAGATTTGAGATTTTAGGGTTTGGGTAAAATATAGGTGTTTTTGATTAATAAGGATAGGGATCTAGAAATTAGTGTGAATATCTGCTTTTGTGTGAAATGTAACTTGATTTTTGTAGGAGGTAACTTTTGAAACCCGAATCACAGTTGAGCTTTGAGCTAACTTTGTGGATTTTGAGGCAAGTCCACCAAAACACACCTACCTTGATATGTCTTCCATTTGTATGGTTAAATATACTTGGTTTAATGTGTATTGTTAAAAATTTATGCGGATGTGTCTTAATAAAATGGACTTGATGTTTGATATGATTGTAATTGATGAATGAGAAGATTGTATACTATGTGAATAAAGTGATTGAGGATGGGTAATTAAGTACAATGTCCATTGTATTATGAAATTGTATAAAATGTGCTTAATATAAGGAGTGTAATAAGGTGGTTGTGTTATTATTATTGGATTGTTTTTGGGGTAAAGGTATTGTATTAATGAATGTGTTGTTGTCTTCAGTTGCTTGTGAATAATAGATTTGTTCTGTATTGTGTTTGGAATTAATGAACGACTAACCATGATATGGGTGTGTTATGGGGTGAATGATGTGTTTGTTATGATCGAGCTTTGTGGATGATTTTATGAAATTATAAGTATTGTGTGTTTTGAGATAAAGTGTGAAATGTTCATAAGTGTGTTATTCTGATTGGATGATGGAATTGGAAATGTGCGTTTCATTTATTTATATCATATGGATGTAGCATGAGCACCGTTGCATATTGATGAAAAGGGAAACTACCACAAGAGGATAATCTCTAACTTATGAAGGGTATTGCCATTAGAGCGAAAGCTCAAAAATTAAGGGGTGTTGCCACTAGAGCGAAAGCTGAACTTTTAAATGGAACTGCCAACTAGAAAAAGCTTGAACTTAAATGGAATTGCCAATAAAACGAGGGAAAGATCTCTGATATGAAAGAAAGACCTGGAGAATGCATTCGTATTATTTGCATTAGCATTCACAAGGCATACATTCATATTTAGCAGTTTGTATGGTTAGGTTTATGGAAATAGAATGTGTGTGTGAATGTATGTGGTTGGATTGATGTTATGCAGATTTGTAGAGATGTGTATTGATGTGAAATATGAATTGGGATTGTTGTGTGAATTGACTATGGAATTGTTTGTGAATTGTTATGAGATAAAGTATGAATGTTGTGTGTATTGGTTAGAATGAGATGCTTATGTATTGAGGTTGTACTGTGTAAAACGGGCTGGGAAATGGGCTAAACAAACCATTTCTCAAGCCGTTTCACCAATAGGGAGCCCCAGAGAGATGGGAACGGTTTTTGGAATGGTTTACGTGAACCATTCTCCAAACTGTTCCGCAATCGAGGAATCCCAAAAGGGTCAAAATGGGCTCGGGAATTGGTTTGGTTCAAACCATTTCCTAAACTGTTTTACATCCAAGGAATGCCAGGAAAGGAGAATAGGCTGGCGAATGGTTTACATAAATCGTTCCCCAGACGGTTCCCACCAACAGAACAGTAATAAATTGAATACTCTGGTTTAATTGATTGTACTAGTACTTTTCCATCTCTGTGGGATCGACACTTGATACTCTAGTTTTTATACTACTATTTGATAGGTACACTTGCCTGGCGAGCCGTGGTGTTAGTACCATTTGGAGTATCAATCACCATTGATCCAACATTCTTTTCACCTTGTATGTTTTTTTCTGAATAAAAAAACATACATACTTTGAAAAGTGATTTAAGAGTTTCCACCAAAAACACTCTTATATAAGTTGGAAAAATTGCTCAATAAGTTCATATGTGTAATACCCATTTACACTGTAAGTCCAAATATCTAACATTTGTATATTTTTGTCTCAGTTCCACTCAACTCGTCATGCGCACACTAACTAAGCCCAACATCCCTTACTTGTACATAAAAGATTTATTTTTCTAATGTTCACACTCCCTTAAGTCATTCATGTAAATAGTTTAAACAAATTCTAAAATAGGTGCCAGTATATTTTACTAAGTGTAGAATATAAAATATACAATAAAAAATTATGCACATTATTTTTCTATGATTTAAATTGACTTAAATGCATGAGAAAACTAAATTTGAAAACTTTAAGACAAATAATTATCCATTAATCATTGAATAGATAATGTCTTATCCTAAATCCAAATCAAAGGAGAGATATAAGGAGAGATGTCTTAATTAAGACAAAGAGTTTCCTTAATTAATCAACCTTATCTTTTTCTCTCTCCATTGTCGTGCACCACTTCCTCAATTTGGGCAATATTATTTTTTATAGGATTTTAGGTTGGAATTAAAGTCCTAATGCATGTAAGTTAACCTAGTTCAACAAATTTTCATGTATTTGATCTTAATTGAATCTCTAAACCCTAGAATTTTGATTCTAAGTTGCAAGAATCAAAGAACAAGAAAGAGACCTAACCTTATCTAACCTTTGTTGTCATGTAGGGGGTGTGTGTGAGTAGATGAGAGTCACTCAAGGGTGGTTCCCAATCCTCAAACTCAAGGTTTACTTGAATTGCACAAAGAAAAGAGGTAAATTTTCCTATTCTAATTCTTTAATTTTTATGCTTTAAAGATTATGTTGTTTAGGCTAGCTAAAAATTTTAAATTTCGTACCTTAATGCTTAGCCTTCTGAATCAGCAATTACCAGTAAGTCCGAGGCCAAACGCAAAATTAACCAGATAAAAGAAGGACCCTCTTAACTTAGGTATTCACTTCTTTTTTGTTTTGTTCAAAGTCAGAATCAAAATCAGAAATTGAATAGCACGGAATTGGAAACGAAATGGCTACTTGTACTTTTTCTTTGGTTCTTTCAACAATCAAAATCAGATTCCTCTCAAAGTGTTCTATACAATTTTAATTGAAATGGGGATTATAATCATATTTGGATTACACTATTTCATATATATTTACAATTATAATAAAGAAATTAAAAAAATTAAATTTTTGTTACAGAGTTGATGGGATGATCAGTGAAAAAATAATTTAATGGAAATCTTAAGTATCCTATACAAAGTTTAGGGCCAAACTTAAAATAAATCAATAAAAACAACCCCCTCTCAACATAAATGTTCGCTTCAAGTGACACCCTCAACTTTTGGATTGTTGAACAAAAACTACAGCTAAAATTGTAGGAGTAATTACATGGCATACTTTTGTTTTATTTGCAAAACTATGCATGTTTTACTTTTTTTTTTGAAGATTAGTAATTTTTATTTTTCTTATTATACAAAATTAACTTTTATGGTTTAAATTTAATATAAATTTAATAAATAAATTCAAAAATTTTTTTTTTAAATTTTTATTTATTTTATAAATTTAAATTTAATATCGATTTTTAATTTTATATATACTAAATTTGTGTTTTTTTATTATGTAAAAAGTGATTTTTATGTAAATATTTTATAATTTTAAACTTAATATCAACTTATGTAAATTTTATATCAATTTTATATACTACAAAACTAATGTCTATTTATAATTTAATAAAAAAAATTTGAAAATTAAATAATTTATAAATAAACAATAGAAATAAAATGTACATGTTGAATAGACCATGTGCTACATGTTGGACTAAAGGTTTATTGAACAAAGGTTTATGCAGAGTGGTAAATATGGCCATTTTACTATATTAGTAGAAAGAAAAAAAAATAATCTCAAATAATGGTGATGTTAGGTGAAATTCTTATATTATGGCGATTTTAAAGAAAATTTTTAACTTATGGTATTTTTATTTATGAGAAGTAACATTTTAAAGGTGAGTGGTGTGTATGTCACTTCTTTTTATTAAAAAATAATTTAATGTAAATGAATGATTAACTAATGATGATGGTAATAATTGTAATGGCTAAAAATAACTTGATAACTTAGACCAATCATTAAATAATAATGAAATGAAATAATAATGTGATTAATAATTATATCGATAATAAGAAAATGTTTAAAATTAATATATAAATAATTGAAGTCAAAAAAATATATAAATAATTAATTATATTTTATAATAAAAAAATTAATTTATACATGTAATTATATTAAATTATTAATAAATTAAAATAAATAAATATTGAAAAATTAAAATTAAAACTGTACTGTAAAATTCAATGTAAAATTATGAAAACAGTAATTTTTGAAATAAAACAGTAATTTATATATGTTCCTCTTTCTCATTCCTTCTTTTTTCTAGTTGAATCTTCTTTTATTTATGTTTTCTTGTTTTTTGTGTTTAGAGTTATTTTATTTTGTTTTCGAATGATTTTTTGTTCTTAGATTGATACTGCAAGTTTTTGAAATGGAATGATGTGTTAATTGTTGTTTGATTTTTGTTATTTCAGATTAATTGAAAGTAATGATTATAGAATAAAATCACACTTTTAAATTTTAAAATGTTGTTACAGAGTTAAATTTTTGCACATGGAATGTTTTTAAAAGATGAAAGATGTTATTTTTGTTGATTAATATATTCAATATATCATATTGTTTGCCTCTTTTTAGAAGGCGACAAACGTCATTCTTTTCTAACTGCGAAAGCGTGAACGGAGTTAGAAAATAAAATGCGAGCGTGCAAGAAATTTTAATGTTATTCGAAACAAAAAATAAATAAAATCCGCAAAATTCGACTACCACTTATTTTCGTAAACACTTATTTCTGTTTGTGACCCCAAATGAGAAAGTTAGGACAATCTCTTTGTGACCCCAAATTCGACTACCACTTATTTTTGTAAACACTTATTTCTCTCAAGTGGCACCCGGATTTGGAAATCATAAATTTTGAAATAACAAATTGAAAATAACAGAGTTTAAAAGAAAAATTCTTCTAGGCACATTCAATTTAAATATACATCCTTCAGTAATTTGAGTAAAAACTACATAAACGTTTAAATGGAGGGGGATATCACAAAATGTAAAAATGTTTACAAAATCAATAGCATGTAGTGAGTAATAGCTCTGCTTGCTCGCTGTTCAAGAATTCTTGTTTAGACAGTTCATACCATTCATACATAGTGTTTTGGTCTAAGATTTCAATTCTGTTCCATTTAATCCCTATTTCATGGCCATATATCTTTCAAGCTAAGGAGTGGGAAACCTTTCTCCTATTCCATGAATCCAATTTTCATTTCATCCGGGAAAAGCCATCTTTTTCTCAACAATGCCTTTGTCATTTGATCCAATAGCGTTCCGTTAGATAGGAACAAGGTTGATAAATACTGATAACTCATATACAAGAAAAGAACTCAATTAGACTTCATTTCAGATATAACCCGTCAAAATGAATACATGAACTAAAAATGTTCAACACAAGTGTATGACATGTTAAGATTAAGCTTTAGTGCACAACCCACCTTGGTCCTTCGGTTCTTCTTGTATTAGTCGGAGTAAGCAAAACGACTACTACACCACCTCCGTATGCCCTCAAGCTCCTGCCAATATGGCAGGCATAATACGCGTGAGTCGTGAAACTCAATAAGCAACACTACCAACATGGACAACTTCCCACAAAATTTTACATTCACATCTATTCATATGATCTATACAATACTGATAAACTTTACGTTACAATGTTAATCAATCAAGTTGCCACACAAGCATTCAAACAATTGCACTCACCCACTTCATAGTTCTTCATTCTTAGTCATATAACTTAACAAAGTGCTTCGTTGGTACAGTGTGTTAGGTGTATAGTTCATTACTGATTGAAGGTAAACACCCTTGGTTAACTAGTTCAATCAACATTAGTGCATTATCGCTTTTAGGGAAAAGTGCCCAAATTCTCAGTTGTATCCTCTTGTAAGTTATTATTTGGGGTTAGGCCCTAGGCTCTAATTGTACTTATCTATCGTAAGATAATTCACTCATCAACTCCTTAATTTTTCTCAAGTTTTATTGTTTCACACTGAAAATGAACGAGAGCAGTTTTGGAAACGGTCTATGCTAACAGTTTCCAAAACCGTTTGCCCTTCACAAATCAGTTCTGGAACTAAAACCATTTTTAGAACCATTTCGAAAACCATTTTGACCTTTACAAACACTTCTGGAACTGAAACCATTTTCATAATCGTTTACACAAACCGTTTCGAAACCGTTTGAACCTTCACAAACACTTCTACAACTGAAACCGTTTTCAGAACCGTTTATGCAAACCATTTCGAAAACCGTTTTGACCTTCACAAAAACTTCTGGAACTGAAACTGCTTTTAGAACCATTTACGCAAACCGTTTTGACTTTCAGATCTCACAACACAGCCACATTCACAACTACACTTATTCCACAATCAAACTCAAGCCTTAGGATACATTTCTCAAGCAAATTCATAAGCATTCTCAAGCTTATAACACCACACATTTCACTTTATAGTTCACAACCATCACCAAACACAATTCAATAACATTTCCACAATCAAATCACACAACATCCATAATAAACATTCAAGCTAAACCATGTTTCTCCAACTCATTTACATAATTCACAAGTTAAAAGCCATACCACAACACATAGGACCAGCACAATAAACCGCACTTGTAAACCAACTTATTTCCAACAAAAGCAAGCTTATGAAATGCAAAGGTACGCACATATGAATGCTAATGAAAATTATAAATTACATGTTATATAGTGCATCCCTTAGCATGATCACCCATGATCCCAATTTTAGTTTCATTTACACCTTTGTGCCCATAATATTGATGTTTGCAAATGGGCCTCGTCGACTGGGAGTATCGGTTATAATATAAATTGGATCCAAATAAATTGCACACTTATACGCCCATAGCTTTTAGCACACTCGAACACACCTATGCGTCCCGAACATTTTACCACTTTGTGCCCCGGTGTAGCATTTAATAAATACTACCCGTGTGTTGCTCCCTTAGGAGCCATAACCACTCCCTCATTTCATTTTAGTGTGACTTAACATGAGCCCATTACCACATTTTATTTACTCACCTATGAGCCCCCAAATGCATGAATATCATGTCCATGTTCCATGGACACTCATGCACTCATATACATAGAAATATGTAAGTGGCAATGTCATACGTATGCTATCCTCCACGTTTATCAATTTCATAACTTTTACATTCATAATAAACCATATCGATGCAACTTCATCAATAGCACTTTATAAACTCACACAAATCCATATTCAACACATGAAAACATTTCACATAGGCTTCAATCCATAACACATTCATTGTCAAATCAAGCAACAATTTCACACACAACAAAACACATGCATAGGGAATATTATGCTCATGTTACTTACCTCCAACACACCAAGCGACTTGGTTGCGGACCTTCCTCGCCAAGATTCGAATTCCCTATTATTAACATTATAAATCCACATCAACTTTGTTTTCATTTAATTACATAAAATGAATATATAATACCTGTGATATGATTTTATTACATTAGTTTAATTAACGCTTCCCTCTTTCTCTCTTCCTTAATTCTTCTTCATAATTCTTTACCTACCACTACCATTTTTAATTTCTTTCACTCCCAACCTCCATTAATTCCCTAGGAAAGTATGTTTAGGTATAATTAAATGTTCATGGTCATCCAAACCACTCCAACTATTCTTGTTCATGATTTCCCTCTTTCAAACCTAGCAATTTTCCTAACTTTGCCAAAATTTCACACACATCATACCACTCAACCAATTCACTACCTTAAACACTTCCAGTATTCTCTAATTAAAGTTACCCAAGTGAAAAAACACAAGAAACACTCTGTTTGCACGAAATCAACACCTAGGTTCCCAAACCCGTTGCAAGGTTCCTCTTCTCTAAACGTTTTCGAGTTCATAATCAATGATTTAAAATAAAATGATCAATAATGGGTAGTGGATGTTTCAAGCTTTCTAACAAGCCATCATTTTCTCTATTTGGAGCAAAATTGAAAGAGTTATGGGTGTTGGAAATTAGGGCTTGGAAAGAAAACGGGATTGGAGAAGAAGCGAAGAAAGTTACCTTGATTCAATCCCAAAACCGATGTTTAGAACTTGCCTAGCTTCCAATTTTTGTGGAGATGGATGGTGGAAATAGATTTTCAGCCATGAGTGAAAAGGGAAGGAAAGATGGGCGTGAGTGTGGAGGAAGAAAGGAGGGAATAATCTTTTGTGGTTTAATGGTTTTAACTTAATGGTTCTCTTGGGTTCAGTCCACTATTTACTTCATAATTCTCCTTCTAACTCGGCCCATACTAGTCCCGACATTTAATTTCTCAGAATTTATAATTTTCCAAAATTCCTACACTCTCCATTTAAAACCAATCTCAACTCTACGCACTTGATTAATTACCCAAAATAAAACACGAAAAATTTCCCCTCATTTTTTCTATTTATTTTACTTTTTAATTTTAAATTAAATAGAAATTTCGGGCATTACAACTCTTCCCTAGGGTCCTTGACTCAATGGACGCAAAATCGTCAAATCGACGATAAATAAATAACAAGAAACTGAATATAACTGTAATAAAGAAAAATAAAAGTAGGACAATGGCTAATGAAAATATTGGAAAAATGAGATTAGACTTGTTGCAAGGTTGATGATGATTGATTGTGTATTCTTTTGCCATTTCCTTGTATTTGTAGGGCCTTTGGTGAGAATTATCTTCCCTTGACAACAAATACTTTCCTTTGGCGGCCACCAAATATTCTGTTAGAAAGCAAATATCCCCCTTGATTGATTCTGTCAAATATTCTTTGATTTGTCTCTTTCCTTAATTCCAGTAGGACTTTGTGACGAATCTGGACTCGAAACATACTTGGGCTCTCACTGAAGTCAACCCATTGTCATAAATTATTTTAAGCCCAAATGATTGCCCTCAACATTAAGAGGCCAAATACATTATATTAGGTCTCTTGATGTTGCTCTTCGCATCTATATCCAATATGAGGCTTGAGATCCAATTTGGGGAATTGGTCTGTGACGCCCATTTTTACAAAGTTCATTTTCGTTAAACCTCGTTTTTCACTCCCATTTTTTCATTAAAAAATGCTAAAACAATTCAAGTGAGTAAACATATATATATATATATATATATATATATATATATATATATATATATATACACATATATATCGTAAAGGAATGAGTAGGTAGGATATAATCAAGGAGAGGGGAGAAAACTATATAAGGATAAAAGTAGCCTAATTTGGAGGGAGATAACGTGTGTTTAGGCCCAGATTAATGTTCATTAACCTAATATAGTTCCCAGATTAACGTTGCAAGGACAGGTAACATACGTTACCTATCCTGACTTAACGTACGTTACTTTATTGATAACATACGTTATCAGGACACCTTTACACATTAGTAGAGCAACAAAAGCCTTAAAAACGAGGGGAAAACTCATAACACACCTGCACAACATATCATCACCCAAAAACAACTATTTCTATCAATCCCCCACCCCAAACATCCTTATGGACATGCTTTATAGAGCACCTATGGTTTGAGGAAAACCATCCCTAACATAAAATTCTTGAATTTTTACATATTAATTAAAGGAATAGGGATAGGAAAGAGAAAGAGAGAGAGAGACATAGAGCATAGATTAGTTTTGTTGTTGAGTTTTGTAGTTACAAATGTGAGGGTTATGTTGGAAAATAATTGGATTTGAGAAAACCTAAAAGAGTAATGAGAAATAGTGGTGTTTTACAAGGGATGAGAGGTAGTGTGAGATGAAAGGAAAATGATTGAGTTTTACTAGGGTTGGGGAAAAAGAGTAAAAAGGTGGGAGTTTAAGATGTAGGAAGATGAGGAAAGGGAAGAGTGGCGATGTAGGTTGAAGGGGGTAGCAAAGGAATGAACTTTGCGATGAGGAAAATTCGTAGAAATGTTAGGATACATGTAATATTATATAAAAATGGGTTTTGGTAGTTAAAAACACAAACTTTACATGAAAATAATGTATGATTATGTTATAATTTTGGTTTATGAAATTGTAATGTTAATGTTGTAGGAGATGAAACTGTAGAGGAGCCAAAGTAATTGTTGAAGTGGTTCGCTCAGTTTAATCTGAGGTAAGTGTTTGGATCGACACTACTTATCCATATCTAGCCTATGCATGGTTAAGTTTACTTGGCATAAAAGTGTATGCTTGTGTGTAAATGTATATAATGTGTAAACTATGCATTAAGTGAATTGTGTGCATTGTACAATTTTATATTTATGGTTGGAGCTCTAGTATGATGTTTGTTGAGATTGTAACTCTTGTAAATGAAATATTATTTTGTAAGGAAATTACGTAATAATATGGATTGTGTGAGTTGAATTTTATTAATGTTGCTTGAGGATTCTAGGTATGATTATGTGTGGATTATGATCTTTGGATGTGAGGTGATTGCTAATTGATGATGGCTTTTGCATCATGACATATATGCATTTCGAGCATATGAGATTGATGAACAACACAGTGTTAGACCTTAAGTATTTGGTGAGCAATGTGTTGGTTAAGAGGCTAGACCTTGAGCATTTAGTGAGTCTAATGATAGGTTACAATGCTAGACCTTGAGTATTCGATGAGCATATGCAACCAATGAGTAAAGGTCAGACATTGAGTATTCGGTGTACTTATTTCATACCCCAAGTGCTAGATCTCGAGTATTCGGTGAGCAATTGGAATGAGAGTGTCATACTATACCTTGAGCATTCGGTGAACATCAATATTTAGTTGATCAACTAAATGGATAATAAAGCCAAACATTTAGTATTCTGTGGGATTAATGATAATTGCAATGTTAAACCTTGAGTATTCGGTGAGCATATGTAATAAATGAAGAAAGGTCAGATCTTGAGTATTTGGTTGACCTAATTAATATTATAAGTGCTAGACCTTGAGTATTCATTGAGCAATTGGGATGAGAGTGCCATGTTAGACTTGAGGATTCAGTGAACATCACAATTCGATTAATCAACTAAATAATGAGAGAAAATAATGGAAAGAGAAAAGAGCATTTCATTGACATATTACATAAGACCATACTTGAGTGTGTTGTAAGTGAATGATATGATCGATGAAATATGTATGAATGTTAAGTTTAAGTGTAATTGGTGAATAAATGATACATGATTTGTAATAGGAATTAATTGATTCATCTATATAAGTGAGTTTCTTCATGTTATGATGTGGTGCGTGTGTAAGTGTTGAAAATGTGTTGATTTTGAGAAACTTGTGTTTATGAATGGGACTGAAAGTTAACTAAAGTACGTTATGTAGAACTCAAATTTAAAATCCATTTTTTCCTGATAAACAATGTAAGAAAGGAAATGATATAGAAATCACATCTTAGAAATGAGGAGAGATAAAATATAGACTCTTTCTATAACACCTGGGTCAAACTGTTTCATTTTCAAAATCAAAACACAAATGGAAGCCAACTAGTTTGAAAAACATTCAAACATAAAATATGTGTATATACAAAGTACAAAATGTGAAAAACATCTCTGGAGCTAGACCTCTGACGTATATCGCAAGCAAAACTCAGATCACCACTGTATCTGTCCAAAATCAGCTACCTACAATCTGCACATAATTTAAACAAACACACAGGGGTGAGTATTTAACATACTCAGTAAGTATCTTCGCTTCATTTACATCGACATTCAACTTTTATAATGATGTGCAGGGCAAAAATATAAATCAACAAGAGGACGTGCTTAACTTCTTTCTCCCTAGTGCATCAGATCATGCTAGTAAACCATATTCATTCATTTCACACTAGTTTTCAATCACATAGATACAAATATAACAAAGTACAGCACACAGCTTAACTATCCACACAGGTTTGATCACACAGATCATACTTACATGAAAGTAACATCCAAAAAGGATTAATCATACCGATCAAAATCATACAGATCAGATTCACACAGAATAAAAGTCGTAACATAGTCCATATACGAATGTAAATGTATGAAATGACAATGCTAATGCAAATCCACACAGGATGACCCCGGGTTTTTCTCCTCTGTTCCACACAGGAGAGGATACCTCTATTCCACACAGGAGAGGTTAGACACACAGCCTGAGCACACATCTTTAAACATATAACTCGTAAATACGGAGAACACATAGTATGTCCAGGATAGCACACAACATGTCCTTATCCACACTGGAAATCAACACAGGAATTGTCTAACACAAATGATTATGCAACATGTGAATGTATGAATGACATTCGTGTCATTACATAGCACAAAGCACAACTCACATAGAGCATATAGGATACCACACAGGATCACATTTATCATGTTTTCTATTATATCATTCATATCACCTAGCAATAGAATAAAGAAAACATGTAACTATCTCATATAGAAAACATACCACACAGGTATAAACTATCAACAACATGTCAACATTTTCTCAATATAAAGTAATTACACGCTTTTTAATAATCAACTTAAAGTCATCCATATGTCAATCATGTCAATTAAGGCATATATGTCAATAATATGTCAACTAAGGCATATAGCCATAAACATACCATTTTCATTCATATCAAATATGAATCAACAAGACAAGAAATATAATTCAAGCTTACTAGTATTCATCTATCTTGCATTATCCTCCTATCTTAACCAAATCATATTCAAGCTTATTAGAATAGATGAAATTAACTCTAAATCAACCAATTCATCTTATTCACAACTTGTTTCATTAATATCTAGCAAACTATAAATCCCAGCAATCTTCCAATATCCTTTACCAGCTCTATATTCATATATAATCTTAAAGAACTTACCAGTTTTAGCTATTTTACGAGATTTTTGACTTAGAACTATGATTGATTCGATAAATTGAATATGTTTCCGTGTCAAAATCTCTATTTCATCACCTTCTCTCACTCTTCTCTTGTCTCTCTCACTCTAACCCTTCCTCTAAACCTTTAGAAATGTGTTTTGAAAGTTCTTGTCATTCAATCGATGAAACCTATAATTTTTTTCCATATTTTAGCAGACTGCATGTGGTGGATGGCAAACTACGTGTTGTCGTACCGAGAATGCTTACTTCACTGCTATCACGTGTTCTTTATTGTTTTCAGTTTTCTCCTTTTTCTTGGTTAGTTTCTTCATCCTAATGTCAACCTTCAATCAACCTTCAAATACCTAGGTTTAATCATAAATTTTTCTTCATTTTGATAAGGAAAATCTTATCTTCATTCATCATTTCCATAATAAATTCTAGGGTGTCACAATTCTCCTCCACATAGAGAATTTCATCCTTGAAATTTAAAATCAAGTTATCAATCCAATTAAATGTTCATAACATTCAGTATCGATAACCAGAATTAGAATGAACCTCAATGTTCTGACGTAGAGTCTGAAAACATATATGGATATTGTCGTCCCATATCGGACTCAACCTCCCATGTAGCTTCTTTTGGTGAATGAAAATTCCATTTCACCAAAACCATTGAAATCTCATGATTCCATAATCGTCTCACCTATCGGTCTAAAATCTCAATGGGCTTCTCCTTATAAGTCAGCTCCTCAGATATCTCTAACTCTGGAGCACTCAACACATGACTAGGATCAGATCAGTATCGTCTTAACATCAAAATATGAAATACATCATGTAATCGGGACAATTCTGCTGGTAACCTCAATCTATACGTCAAAGGTCCCACTCTCTCGATAATCTCATACAGTCCGATATACCTAGGACTCAACTTTCCGCGATTCCCAAATTAAATAATACCTCTTCAGGGTGAAACTCGTAAGAAAACTCGATCTCCAACCGCATACTCTATCTCTTGGTGATGTCGGTCATAATAGCTCTTTCAACAATCCTGAGCTACTGGCATACATCTTTTTACAACATTAATCTTCTCAAGAGTTTGTTGAACCAACTCTGGACATCTGCACCGTCTCCTGTATAATGCCTCATATGGTGCCATCCCGATGCTAGAATGATAGCTATTATTGTATGGAAACTCAAATAAAGGTAAATGATCGTCTCAATTACCTCCAAACTCCAAAACACAAGCTCATAGCATGTCCTCCACTGTCTGAATCGTCCTCTCAGACTGACCATCTGTCTACGAATGAAAAGCGGTACTAAACCACAATCGTGTACCCATCACATCCTGTAAACTCTGCCAGAATCGCGATGTAAACCTAGGATCACGATCAAACACAATAGAAGTAGGAACACCATGTAACTTGATAATCTCAACAACATATAAACCAGTAAGCTTATCCAACTTATCATCTTGTCGGATAGCTAAGAAATGAGCCGATATTGTCACTCTATCAACTATCATCTAGATCGCATCGTGACATCTAAATGTCCTCGGTAAGCCTATAATAAAATCCATGGTGATCTTCTCCCATTTCCACTCTGAAATCTTAAGTGGTCTCAATTGCTCGGCTGGTGCTTGATGTTTTGCCTTAATCTGCTGACACGGTAGACATCTCGCAACAAACTCAACTATATCCTTCTTCATATGTACCCACCAATACAAGTCTATCATATCCCAGTACATCTTAGTACTTCCAGGATGAACTAACAAAGGTGAAGAATAAGCCTTTGTCATCAACTTGTTCTTCAACTCTGAAATATTCGGAACACACCGTCTATCGTGATAGTACAATACACTATTATCATTAAGTCAATGCAAAGTACGTACCTGTCCTCGCTCAACTTTCTTCTTGATTTGCATCAAATTCTCATCCTCAATCTGACGCGATGCAATTAACTCCCTCATCTAAGGTCGAACTCTAATGTTGGGTAACATCTGATCCTCGACCAAATCCAACTGCACTCTTATCTCTCGCTAAGCAAACAACGACTCTGCTTGATAGGTAACTAAATCATCATCCTTTTTTGTTTTTCTGCTCAAACCACCAGCGACCACATTTTCCTTTCCAGGATGATACTCAATCGTGCAGTCATAATCTTTCAACAACTCTATCCACCGCCTCTATCGAAGGTTCAGCTCACGCTGTGTCGTAATATACTTGAGACTCTTATGATTAGTAAATATATGAAAAGTCTCCCCAAATAAATAATGATGTCAAACCTTTAGAGCATGTATGATCGCAGTTAACTCAAAATCCTGTGTCAGGTAGTTAGCCTCGTGCGATCTCAACTGTCGTGAAGTATATGCAATAACTTTGTCATGCTGCATCATTACTCCATCTAACCTAGCTCCAGATGCATTCGTATATACAACAAAGCCACATCCCTAACTAAGTAACATCAAAACTAGAGCTTCCACTAACCTCTTCTTCAGTTCCCGAAAATTCTCTTCACATTTGTCATTCCAGACAAATGGAACATTCTTTCTCAACAAAGTCTAGCTATCCTCGAGAAATCCTCGATAAATCTGCGATAATAACCTGCTAAACCAAAAAAACTTCGTACCTCAGATACGTTCTTCGAAGCTTCCCACTCTTGAACTGCTTTTATCTTGCTAGGATCCGATTTCACTGCCTCTGCTGAGATCATGTGTCCTAAAAAGATAACAGACATCCAGAACTCACATTTACTAAATTTAGCATGTAGCACTTTTTCTTTCAATAACTCCAACACAATCTAAAGATGTCTCTGATGCTCCTCCCTATCTCTCGAACACACTAACACATCATCAATAAACACAACCACAAACTTATCTAAATAAGGCTAGAATACCTTATTCATCAGTGCCATAAACACAGCTGGTGCATTCATCAACCCGAATGGCATTATAGTGAACTCAAAATGCTTGTATCGAGCCTTAAATACTGTCTTCTCAATCAAACTATCCTCAAATCTCAGCTGCCAATATCTTGACCTCAAGTCAATTTTAGAGAACATTATAGCCTCCCCGCATCTGATCTATCAAGTCATCTATCCATGACAACGGATACTTATTTTTCACAGTCCCCTTATTCAACTCACGATAGTCGATTCACAATCGCATACTACCGTCTTTCTTTCGCATAAACAACACTGGGGCTCCCCAAGGTGATACGTTTGGTCGTATAAAACCTTTTTGTAATAACTCTTCTAACTATCTTTTCTGCTCCTACAACTCAACAATCGCCATCCTATAAGGCACAATAGATACTAGAGCTACTCCTAGAACAGTCTCAATCCTGAAATCAGCCTCTTGCTGTGGTGGTAAACCCAATAACTCGTCAGAAAATACCTCATGATACTCACATACTATCTCCACATCTCGCACCTCTAACTTAGGTTGATTCAGATCGACTACTGAAGGTAAATAGGCATCATAACCCTCTCGAATTAACCTCACAACAATCATTGCTGAAATCAAACAGGAAGGAATAACCTTCCTCTCACCAACTAATAACACTCATCTCTCCCCTTCAACATTAATCATAATTTCCTTTAAATAACAGTCGACCATAGCCCGATTTTTGGATAATCAATCCATCCTTAGGATAATCCCAAACTCTTCCATCCTCAGAACAATCAAATTAGCAAAATAAGTTGACTCACCAAATCTGAGAATGCCACAAAATATGTCTGACCAACACTGTACCACCAGCAAGCATCGATATAGAAACAGTATAACTCAGACGCTTTATACTACCACTGATATGGTCTACCATTGACTCACTCACAAGAGAAAATGTAGAACCTGGATCAATCAATGCCAAGTTAGTTTATGAAAAGATTGAAATAGTACCAGTAATCACATCTAGATCCTCTACAGCCTCATCTCTACTCATAGCATAAACTCTGGCCTCTGGTGTTAACCCTGATAGTGCAGCTGCTCAACTAAATCCACCTCCTCTACCTGACCTAATTACTCTACCTTTAGAGACTGCTCCTCCCTTAGAAGTAGATCTGGAACCCCGTACTCCTCTACCTCTACCAGTACCAGTCGATGTTGTAGTCCTGACATCACTAACACTACTCTGTCTAGAAATACTACCCTCCTGTGGCTCCTGTCTCGATGGACAATCTCTAATAAAATGCCCCAATTGACGATATGTATAATAATGTCGACCATCCCTGTCAGTAACTGTACTTGCACCTCGACCCTGAGGAATAAGAGGTCTGGTGGAATAACCTCTACCACCTCTAGTTCCTCTATTAGATTGTCTACTACCACTACCACCTGTCTGTTTAGGTGGCCTAAAATTTTTCTTCTTTTTATTATTGACTAAGCTAGAACTACCTAAGACTCTATGTCACTTTTCTTCAGATTTATCACCCTCTGCCTCTAACTCTTTTGCCAGGATAGCTGTCTCAAGTAACATGTCACATGTTAGAGGTTTCATCGCAATCCTATCACAAATAGCATCTCTCAACCTTACTCAAATCTGTCTCTCCTCTTTTGATCTGTATCAACATCCTCTGGAGCATAACAAGACAATCTAGTAAAATCTGCCTAGTGCACAATAACTATCATCTCTTTCTTTTTCAACTCCAGAAACTCTATCTTTTTTTTCGTCCGATAATGTGGAGGAGTGTGTTTATCAGCAAATCTCCTCAGAAAATTATCCCAAGTCAACACTAGAGGATCTTTCTGACTATTAAGAATCGATTCCCACCAATTCCAAGCTGTATTCTTAAGAAGAAAAGTAGTATACCTTAATTTTTACTCTGGAGTACATCTTATACATGTCACTTAGTATGATTAACTATGCTCGAGATTAATTATCTTTACGAAGGGTTGTATTGTATAAGTGTTTAGAAATGTGGGAAGTATGGGTTGGCTTATATTAAGTGTTAATGTGAATTTGTGTCCTAAATAACATATGTTATTCCTTATAATAACACACGTTAACCTGGGGTTTTCCCAGTCACATGCATAGCATAAAGATTAATGTACCTTAATCCTTTCTTGTTAACAATGGACTCTAATGTAACTTAACTTATTGTTGGGTTGGTTGCTAACATATGTCATCCTCAGTGTAACGTACATTATTTTCCCAATTGTGTCTACTTATTTAGAGTGAATTAGTATGATGACTTAATAGGTTGAGACCTTCCACATGATTTTTAGTAAGAATAGGTAAAGATCATGATAAAAAGAGTGTGATAATTAATGAACGAGTGTATTAGACTTTATATGGTTAGGTAAGTGTCGCAAGGGGCATACACATACTGAGTCTTTGTACTCACAAATTATTTTGTGGTTTTTCTTGTGTTTTAATAGATTGGTGGGGACTTCCACATAAGAGGTCGGCGGTGCAAGGATGGAAATTTTTATAAAATGATTTCATGGCTTTAAAAACTTAATACATGGTTGTAAATGTTTTTTCTTGAGCTTTTTCCACTTTCAATCACACATTACTCCCATTATTGTATAGTCGCATATTAAGTTGTACAATAGTTTATCAAGAGCACTAAAATGAAAAAAATTTATAAAATTTATGATTAAATAGAATTAAATAGGAAATAAATTTTAGGCTTCACACACCCTTAACCTAAAAATTCATTTAAAATGACATGCATTACATAAGAAAGAGTGCTTACCTCAAGAAATTAAGTTTTTGTAATGCCCTAAAATTTATTGGAATTAAATTATATGAAAACTAGCTTAGAACATAATTGAATTAGACAAGAATAGGAAAAATTTACAAAACAGTAGTCAACACAGGGCATAGCACGACCTCGTGCTCATGCCATTTGAACAACACTACACCGTGCTCATACCTGGGAATTCGCATGACCTTGTGCTGAATTTATTTCAAAATGAGATTGTGCACGACCAAACTAAAACTTGTGCTGAATTGTACTGTACGATCACTAGCACGAACCGTGCCAAAGATCGTGTTGATTGGGTTATTTATGCACAACCGAATGCTGCTTACTATTCTATTCATTCACAGAGTTGAAAATGAGAAGAGGCATGAGAGAAGCTATTAAAAACTGTAGATATACTGGTTCAAAAGATTGAGGGCAAAGAATAACTTATTTTCTTGTGAATTGGGAGCAAAAGTCATTAAGGTAAGTTCATATGCTTTGATGTGAGTTTTGATTAACCTTAAGGTGGCTATGAATTTCGGATTTGATGGTTAGGGACCTGACTTAGGTGTTGAATGGATATTGATTTATTGAATTGAGTTAAAGGAACTTATCTTGTTAGTTTAGTATGCTTGAAAATAAGATCGAGAATGAAAGGATAGGAATTGGTTAGCCTTAGAAGGTTATTGAGGAATGGAGAATCAAGTTTAAAGGTTGTGTTGATGAATTTATGGATGAAATAAGTTAAGAAACAAGTAGTTAACAGCCTTTATGCTATGCTTTTCACATAGGAGGATCTATACGTGCTTTGGATCGAAGTTGAGCCTAAAATTGACTTTGTACGCTTTTCGAGGTAAGTGTTCCTACACTTACTATAGCTAATTTTGGTGTTTATATGATCTAAAGAACTTGAATTGAAAACCTTAAAGCTATAAAAGCTTAATTATGTGTGATTATATATCAATGTTTACATGTGTAGGTTCTTTTGAACATTATCGCTTGATGTGATATCTTGCTTGAATTGATCTATTATGAGTATGATTGAAATATTATATTGAGATGGCTTCAATGTGTTCTTGCCTTTGATATTCATATGTGAGTATTCACATGAGAGTATGATTGTATGATTTGGCTATTTCCTTTGATGATATTATGATTTATCTTGACTTATGGTTGATGATATGGAAAGCATGTGATTACTTATTAAGCATACATATGATTTGAGTTGAGATAGCCATATGAATGTGTTTGATTCATTATGTGTTGTATTCGTTGTGTGACACTTGGCCGATATCCTAGGCTAGGCCTAAGGATGATTCTGAGCTGAGCTCGATGCCGAACTGGGTTCAATGCGGTCTGAGACCGATGATAATTTTGGGTGGACTCCCAATGCTAGTCTGGGACTGAGGAAAAAGAAAATAAAAAGAAAAGAAAAGAGAAAAGAAAAGAAAGAGAGCAATACCCCAGGGCATTTGGCATTTGAATTGCATTGACATTCAAATGTATATGATATGGCATTCATAGTGAATAATCTTATTGATTGATATATGACTATATAAATGTTGTATTGGATGTGATTAATGAATATTGTGCTTGAGAATTATGTGTTATGGTTTGATATGAATGTGCAAGTATGTTATGGCATGTGATGGGACTATTAAAGCAAACAAATATGTGTGTAAGTGTGTTTATGGGTACCTTTCACTGTTGATATGGTACATATGATATGTGGATTATGCCTGAACATAAAATAACTTGTTTCTTATGAATTTGAAATTGAACCGAAATATAATGCACAAAAATAGAGGCTCAGCACACTCATCTTGTTGACCAGCACATCCTCATGCTGGGACCAATTTGTTCAGCACGCTCTGTGCTTAAAATGAATCTGGAAAATTTGTAATGAGCACAACCTCATGCTTTAAAAGGCATGACCCGTGCCAACTGGTAATGAAGGGATGAGCACGACCTCGTGTTCATCGAGCACGACCTGTGCTAACTGAAAATTCCCCTACATTTCATTAAAATAAAGAACTGTGTAACACGCATGTTGAAGTTTGTGCAGATCGTAGGTAGCTGCGATTAGATCTGAGACTGTTGTGATCAGAGTTGTGAGTGATACGAGTCAGAGGTCTGGGCTCCAGATATTCAGACTTTGTATTTTGATCTTGTACATATCTGTATATATACACGCATGTTGAAGTTTGATTTGATTTTCAAACTATTTTGCTAGCTTCCACAATTGTGTATGTTTTGTTAAAAATGTTTAGGTCGAGTTTTATAAAAAGGCATGTATAAGTTTTCTCTCTCCTCTAAATTGATTTGATTTTTATATCATTTCTTAAAATATATGGAATATTGGGATAAAAGGGTTTTAAAAATTGAGTTCCACAGTTTTATTGTTGTTCTGCCCCTGTTTATTGCCTTTTGTTAGGATTTTTATGGAGATAATGTTAAGGGCGGGGATGGGAGTGTTTGGTTTCTGTTGTGTCTAATGTGTATGTGTGTATTTTAAACTCTGTTTGGTCTTTTAAAATATGACACGCAACACGTTCAGATCACACACTTGTGTTGATGCATGTGCTTCTTTATCTTGGGTACATACCTCCATGACACAACCATGTCGTGCCCATGTCCCATTTATTGGCATTGTAGTGACCTTTACACGGCCAGTGCTCAACTTTGCCATAAGCAGTGTTGCCTCATCTTATTTATTTCCCTCATTTTGAACTATTCTTAATAATTATTTAGTATCCTTCAGTTCTGACACTAATTTATTAATTATTTATGACGAATTTCATGGTTGTTACACCATATTGTTTTCATGAGACCCTTTTATGCCTAAGTGACAAAATGACCCAATTTTTTGTTTTACTATTCAAATGCAAGTTAAAATTAGTGCGAATGTAATATCCTCGTTTCGAATCATTTAAATTAACTTTTAAATCATATGTTTATAAAAAATTTAAAGAGTTTTATAGTTAAAATTATAAAATATAAGTTTAATATGAATAAGATTGGAGTTATATGAGTTTAGGATTCGATAGAAAGAAGTTTGGACGTAAAATCGGCAAGGAAAGTGATGAACAGCACCAAGAGCACAAGGTCGTGCTCAAGGGCGTGCCAGCTGGGAAAAATTGCACGTGATCAAGTTTGAACACGAGCTAGGGCGTGTTAAAGGGGATAGCACGGGCTGTGCTTTGGGCACGAGGTCGTGCTAGTTTGATGAGTGTCCGAAACGTTGAAAAATGAAGCGACACGTGTAAAAATAAGTGGGCACGAGGTCGTGCCAGCCTAGCAAGAGGTCGTGCTGACCAAATTTATATATATATATGTCTTCGGTTCGTGAAAGCAGAAGAAAATCAAGGAAAGAAAGAAAAAGAAATCAGAGGAGAACGAGGAAAGAGACGGGGAAAAGAGGAAAAGAGATTTTGGGCTAGAAATAAGGTATTATATATAGAATTGATCGTAGAATCGAGTATAGGATAAATTTCCATAGTTAGAATAGAAAAATTCGGAGTTAATAGTAAGATTGTACGAAGTTTCAATTTTAGGGTTTTTAGGAAAAAGAGTTTAAACTCCAAATTATTATTGAATAAAGCTATAAAAGGTTTATAGGATTGAATAGAAGCGTGCATATAGCTTTATATCTTAAATAAACATATTTTTATAATATGATTTATATATGATATTATAAGGAGACAGAGTAGACGAGCCGAACCAGAGACCAGTACTTGTCAGTCAGAGTACTTCAGCTGAGAGGTGAGTATATCTCACTATTTGGCTTTATTAAAATGAATGGTTTTAGATATATTTATTTACGATCGAATTATGAATGACTTTGAAATATGAGTTGCTTTTATATATTTGCTTTACGAACAAGATAGGAATATGATTTTCATGTACGAAATTGAAAGCACAAATATGAAAATGAAATGAAAACGGAAAAGAAAATGAAATGACTATATGTGCATACTTATACGATTTTGTTGTATGATATGATTTATATCAAATGAAAAAGGAATAATACATACGATTCAAATAAAACAGGTATGCAAAACGAAAAGGTATATGAAACAGGTTCGTGAACGTGCTTATGTTTTTATATGATATGTGATATGGAAAGTTGATGAAAAGGTGATAAATGATCGATCATTCGGAGATGGGAGTAGGGAGACGAAAGTTAGGTCCACATGAAAAGGAGGTGGAAAACCATGTTTTCAAAACTAATAGGGAGACGAAAGTTAGGATTTATTATGAACGAGAACGTTCAATTCCAAACGTATACGAATCAAAATTAATAAGAGTTAAAAGAACTATTTAAAGAAAAGATGATATAAATGAAATAGGAAGTGAACAAGGAAGATGAAAAAGATAAAGATTTCGTATTTACATAATATGATTATTTGATAAGCTATATTCGTATTTTATGAAATGAAGTTGATTAGAAAGATTAGTTCTTATATATGATTGTTTTCTAG